>VMDO01000611.1:36551-41551 GCA_007922755.1 Pedetes capensis | reverse complement strand
CAAAAACGGAAGAAGGATGTGGCAATCCATTCCCAAGGCAATCCCGACACAATCAGCCATTGAAAACCCTATGAGGATCACTATGAGTTGGCCCCAACTTGATGGTAACTAACAACATCCCTTCAGACTCTTTTTCATTAATGATGCCTAGGGTAGACACTTCTAAATAAGTGTTGATACTTGAGATGAAACTACATGTAATCCTGGAGTTAGAGATGAGGCTGAAACAGGAAACACAGGGGTGCTCAAAAATTTATATAGATTGCAAAGTAATGTGGTTGTGTTTTTTGCAGGCACAGTTAACTGTGATTCACAACTTCCACACCATGTCTTGTACCACAACCCCTTATCTGCCACTGTAAAATTCCCTGTGGTGGTGTTGCAGAGCTCCAATCAGGGCCTGGTGACAGCAGCATTTGCCAGGCTTACTGTTTGGTCTACTTGCATTTTTGTCCTTCTCAATGTTAAGAAGATTAAGAGAGATTTAGGAAAGAGTTCAAGAATAACAAAAATCTCACAATAAGATATTTTGAAAGCAATTGGAATGCTGTTGTTGTTGTTAGGTGCGGTGGAGTCTCTGACTCAGTGACCCTCATGGAGTTTTCAATGGCTGATTGTTTCGGGATTGCCTCAGGAGTGAATTGCCTGGTCCTTCCCCCATAGCAACTGAAATAGAAGGTATAAAACCTAATTTTTTCCTTTTAACTATTACACATGTTACAAAAAATGATTCTTTATCCTACAGTAAAGACTTTCAACTCAAGAAATATATTGCTTCTATTTATGAGTGAAATTCTACAGAAGGAAAATGTTTCTATAGTCATTATTTCAAAGCACAAGAATTTTAGGTATTTATTAATGTAACAATAGCACTGACTATAACTGCACAAATGGCATGAGTTCTAACAGACTCAATGTTTATTTCCTACCTTTCTCCAATTCTTAAAATCTCCACTTTGGACAAACTAAAATTCTATACCCAGATGGTCTGAGAAATAAATCTATCATGTATGATGTATGTATTGATTTTTTTTTCCTGTGGACAGTTAAGGGCTATTTTGTAGGTTCAGGATAATTTAGGAAGTATTCCATTGAGAGAAACTCCAGCTGGGGAAAATGGAGACATGCTGAAAATGAGGAAAGGCACATTTCAGGCAGATGCTCATCCTACAGTCCAGATAAATTACTCATTTTAGTAAGTAAATAATCAAAGATTGCTTGAAATGTAGAATTCATAATTAAGTGGGAATTATAATGTTAAGCATGATTATAAGTCACAGTAAAACAGCTCAGACATGAAAATATTACTACATCTATACCTATTCCAAAAAGTACCTTGTAATCTCTCACACTTGCTACATAAAGGCACATCTGTAAATCATAGGTCTTAAGAAAGAGGATTTTATTTGTCATATACTAATTATAATTTAGTCTTAAATAATTTTATAAAACAAATGTGTTTTCTCAAACAATTTTGTTTATTTGCATGATGGTTATTCTTTGATAATCTTATAAGTGCAAAGATATTGTACTGCCTAATTAATGTAACTAATGAAAGATGAAGGTGCACCTGACTCATGCCATGGTATTTTCAGGCACATCATGTGGTTGTGAAAGCTGGACATTGAACAAGGGGGACAGGAAAGGAATTGAGGCTTTTGAACTATGGTTTTGGAGACGAATATTGAATATACCATGGACTGCCAAATGAACTAACAGATCTCTCCTAGAAGAAGTGCTCCTTGGAAGCAAGGATGGCTAAACTGCATCTTACATATTTCGGACATGTAGTCAGAAGAGACCAATTCCTGGAGAAAGACATCATGTTTGGGAGAGTGGCAGGTCAACGAAAAAAAGGAAAACCCTTCACCAGATGGATTGACACAGTGTCTGCAACAATGGGCTTAAACATAAATAAGATGGTGTGCCTGGCACAGAATTGGGAAGTGTTTTGATCTGTTGTACATAGGGTCGCTATGAATTGGACTTGACTCAATAGCACCTAACAACAACAATGAAAGAAAATGCAAAGTAGATTTAGTAAGATTAAAACAATGATGTGATTTTGTAAGTTAAGCATAGAGCCTATAAATGAAAGAGAGCACACTATTTGGTCACAGTGTTTGGGTGGCATTTACATCATTTTTTATTATTGGTAATTTGAAAAAATTAATTTCACTGGTGAAACTGTATAAAAGATTATATTACTTCCTCAGATATCAAGAAGATATTGTTAGTTCATTTTTCAAAAATTAACAAAAACAATAGTTGAACATCTCTTTTTTGCTGGACACTGAAGTGGGTGTTGGAGATATGACCATGTTTGAATCAAAGCTCCTGCCCACACAGAGTTCACCCTGCACTGAGAGGTAGACAGTACACATGCAACCAAATAACAGAGTAACAAAAGACACAGGGATATGGAAAAATAACACAAGGAGAAGGCAGGGAGTGAAGAGTGGTTGAAGGAGGTATTAAAACCCAAAAGTAACTAAATTATACATAATCTACAAAAATCTTTTGCCAGACTGGTAAATGTGAGCTTTACAGCACTCTATCGACAAATGCTAGTTAGCAAGAATCAATAACATTAATGCAAATTGGTGAAGACTGCATAAGAATGTTTTTAATAAATAGAGGAGCATGCCTGAGATTTAAGAATAAAATAAAAACATGATTCAATGTAATTAATGTAAGTTTCATTAGGAAAGCTGTTATTGCTAGCTGGTTCACAACTAGGACTCTAATGCTTAGAACAGTGTCTCCTGACAAAGAGTAGGTACTTAATAACTATTTGTTGAGTCAATGAGTCAATGAACCAGTGCAATAAACAAAAACTAAAGATCTCATATTTATACAAAGCACTAAGGATGAGGTGGGCTGGGATTTAGCTCAGTTGGTAGAGGGCTGTGCTGCAGTCTCTGAGGTCCCGAGTTCAATTCCCAGCACTGCAAAAATGGGAGAAGGACCTGGCAATCCACTCCCAAGGCAATCCCGAAACAGTCAGCCATTGAAAACCCTATGAGGGTCGCTATGAGTTGGATACTGACTCGACGGTGCCTAACAACAACAACAAGGATGAGGCAAAAGAATACAGGAAATTATTCCTTTCATAATGTAATTTACAAGTCACTCAGGAGAAGCATCTCTATTTACTAAACAAGGCACAAAATTGTTCAGCCTTTTACCATCATCTGTAGTGATGTCTTTTTCATTACTTGATGCCTAAATTGGTGAAGTTGTTACCCATCTGTTTTCCAATCATCCTCATGGTCTAACTTGTCTTTATTAGGCCCCTGGATTAGGTTTCCCAAACACATCTTTTTAATTATCACTCCCAGTTCCTTAGTGGATCCTCATGATGTATAGGACAGAATAAGTCCAAAAGCCTTCAAGCATCTACCCTCTTCCTATTTTTTCAGTACAAGTTGAGTGTCTCTTATCTGAAATACTTGAGACAAGGAGTATTTTAGATTTCATATTTTTTTAAATATTGGTCTATCTATAATGATGTATCATGGGGACAGGACTCAAGTATAAACATGAAATTCATTTGTTTCTATATACCATATACACGGGGCTGGAGTTTTGCTCAGTTGGTAGAGGGCTGCTCTGTGCTCTCTGAGGCCCTGGGTTGAATCCCTAGCACTGCAAAAATGGGGGAAGGATATGGCAATCCATTCTCCAAGTAATCCTCAAAACAATCATCCATTGAAAACCCTATGAATAGCAAAGAAGCACTGACATAGTGTTGGGCATGGCACAATGACAGTACCTAACAACAACAACATCACCATATACGTAAAGCCTGAAGATAAGACAATATTTCAGTGTACCAGTGTTTTGACTTTTGACTGCAACCCATCACATGAGGTTTAGATATGAAATTTACCA
The DNA here is from genome assembly GCA_007922755.1 of Pedetes capensis. Classification (NCBI taxonomy): domain Eukaryota; kingdom Metazoa; phylum Chordata; class Mammalia; order Rodentia; family Pedetidae; genus Pedetes; species Pedetes capensis. Next base: position 37,657 of record VMDO01000611.1, on the reverse strand, counting down.
ATGATAGCATACCAATGTTGACGCTCAAAATGTTTTGGATTTGGGTTTCTTTTTATTTATTAATTTATTTTTGTGCTGGGAATCAAACTTAATGCTTTTTGTGTGCTGAGCAAACACTCTACCATTATGCAATATCCTCAACTCCTTAAAACAGAGTTTCTGAATATTTCAACGTCTACATTACTAACATTCTGGGCAACATTACTGGGCGAAATTACTAACAATCTGTTTTTTCATGGGGCTGTTATATACACTGTTGGATTTTATTTTCTCAGTACTGAGGATCAAATCTAGGGCCTTGTACATCATAAATAAGACCTCTAGTCACTGAACTACATCCCAAGCCCTGGATTTTGGAACATTTGAATTTCAGATTTTAAGATTAGGGATCCTCAATCTCTATTTTTCTTTTAATATTTCCCAATAAATCTTGGCAGCCACCAAACTATTTGCCAAGATAATTTATGTATATTTACTATCAAGAGAACTCTATGTTACTCTTCTTTACCCATGAGATACTCTCTTCTTCATTTACCCTTTATTAAATCTTCATCCCATCAAAGAAAAGGCATTTTTATTTCCTCTAAACTCCTTTGTCTTTTGCTACCATTCTCTCTCAAAAGGAGTCCATTATTATGACTCCTGTTGTCCACATGCCTTACTCCCAAATAGATAAGAAGTCCTTTGAAGGACAAAACTAATATTTTGTCTCTGTTCTCCACAGCACAAATGCAAAACAGAGCTTTGCACATAAGCCCACAACAAAACTCCCTTGACTAACTTGACAACCCATTGTTGTTATTGTTAGGTGCCGTCGAGTCGAGTCCGACTCATAGCGACCCTATGTACAGCAGACTGAAACACTTGCCGATTCTGTGCCAGGCAAACAATCTTATTTATGTTTAAACCCATTGTTGCAGACACTGTGTCAATCCATCTGGTGGAGGGTTTTCCTCTTTTCCGTTGACCTGCCACTCTTCCAAACATGATGTCCTTCTCCAGGGATTGTTCTCTCCTGACTACATGTCTGAAATATGTAAGACGCAGTTTGGCCATTTTTGCTTCCAAGGAGCACTCTGGTTGTACTTCTTCTAGGACAGATCTGT
>VMDO01000611.1:0-36451 GCA_007922755.1 Pedetes capensis | reverse complement strand
TAGCACCACAATTCAAAAGCATCAATTCTTTTTCTGTCTCTCTTGTTCAATGTCCAGCTTTCACAACCATATGCTGCCTCTGAAAACCCATAGCAAGCACATTTAAATGAAAGTAACTGGTGTTTTTGAGAAGTGAATTGTGTCCCTTTTTTATCTAGCAAAAGCAACTGAAGGTAAAAAGTAACAGCACACCTTGCCATCACTTTGTAGTCTCTTACTGCTTTTCATTAACAACAGGCCTTTCAATCCAAATAGATTAGACTTTAAAGAACAAATTGAAAATTTGTTAACAATGTAGACACATAGCCTCAGCACCTATAATGTCCTTTTTAACACAGGTGATGATGTGAATAAATATTAAGGTGTACATAGTAGGAATTTTGATTTAGTGAAGCAATTTTTACTTCAAAAGGTTTCTATTTGTAGTGAGTATATTGCATAGTGCTTGGGATGGGGGGGTTCATAGTTTATCCAGAATTGAAGAATTTTCAAGCTAGAAAGAATTCTTTAGTGGTCATCTGGTTTACTGATATGAAATTATCTGTGGGAAAAGCCCAGTGTTTTATTTTTATTGACTGATTGATTTGCAATGTTACAGGTCAATAATTTTGTAAAACAGTAAAAATGAATTACTATAAAATGAAATAAAGATGCAAAAATCTATAGAAATACACTTCTGCTTTCTTATTATTAGATTCAATGGACATAAAATTATTCTAGCAAATTGTGTAAAATTTGTGCACTCATGCTCTCCATTTCTGTGCTTACCTCATCATTGACCAGTTAATTCAAGGTCCATTACTAGTTCACAAAGCATACTTGGAGCAGCACCGATACACTCTCCTCATTTTACACACAAGCAAAGGGCGACCCATAATAATTTCTAATTTATTTTGAGATCTGACTATGTACTAGATATTGATCTTGACTCGTCACATATATTTAGTTTATTCCTCAAAAAATCCTTTTGTGGGGTAAATACTATCCTCCTTTTATGGCTGAAGAAACTTCTTGTTGTTCAAACTAATGCTCATAAAATCCAGCACACTTGACAACATAACCACAAACCTGGGAATAACCAACAATCATTATTCTGGTACAATGTGATTCTTAAAATACAACTTGGAACATAAAAAGATTTGTTCTTCAGCTGTTCAAAAGTCTTATGAAAGGAAAAATAAATGTGGCTTTAATTTCAGTTTTTTAGACTACTAATCTTGGGATTGGGGCTTGGATTTAGCTCAGTCCATAGAGTGTTGCTCTGCAGTCTGTGAGGTCTTGAGTTTGATTTCCAGCACCACAAAAATGGGAGAAGGACGTGGCAATCCACTCCTGAGGCAATCTTGAAACAATCAGCCATTGAAAACCCTATGAGGGTTCTATGAGTTAGACAGGACTCCACGGCACCTAACAGCAACAACAATCTTGGGATTGCTTTGATGTTGATAATTTTGCAGAGGAAAGTGGAATAAAAGAATAGGTAGAAAGAGAGCTGACACAAGAAGGAACAATTACTAATGATCCAAACCTGGACATGCAGAGACAAGGATCCTGGGTGTCCTACCCACTACACACAGCTGTATTTACATTTCACTATTTTCTTTACTAATGACAATCCCAACAATTTAAACCATTAGGGAGGATAGGGAGTTTTATTTGTCTCTTTTTTCAAAAGAAATTTTGAAACATCTATACTAGTATTTATTAAATATTGTGTCTTACTGGGGAAATAATCTTTTGTTTAAAAAAAAAAATCTCAAACAAACCCAACATTAAAACAAGTGAAAACCCCGCAGTACAGCATTTAGGTGAGAAGCTGCTACTGAACAATGATACCTTTTTTCTCTGTAAGATAGCTTTTAAAAACAGAAAACTTTACTTTCTATCTCTTTGTGTGCATATGAAAAGCAAACAGGGCACCAGGGCAATTGTCTAGACAATTCAAGTAAAAAGTTCTTGAAACATGTAGTTAATTGTCTTAAATCACTTTATTATTCACTTTATTAGTCTTTGAAGACAAAACCTATGGTTGCCTAGTGAATGGTAAATAATGAGTACAAGCATCTATTATTAATAACCATTCTATTAATTTGTAAACTTAGTAAACTCTGAGTCAATATTATCCTGAAGCCATGAGTTCAACTAATTAAATATGCTTAAAGTGGCGTTCTTTTGTCTTTATTCTGAATTCATGAATTCAAGGGAAAAATAAATTGTTAGCAAAGCTCACAATTTTAATGCTGGCTTTGAGAGATTTTTCAAATGCTTTGTTTTGTACATAGTAACTCGATTCCTTTGTATTAAATTTCTCATGGGATTTTCTATTTTTCTAATACAACTTTTGCCTTTTTTCTGTCTTAGTACTTACTAAAGTCATTGAATGCTGACTCCAGATAATAGAAAAAAGTAATGAAAAAATTGCTTCTAATTGGCAAAGACCCAACTACCAAAGTCCTTCTGTAGCTATTCACTAAAATACAGAATGCAGAAGGAAGAGCATTATTTGAAGGGGAAAAACAATGATTTTTGTCATGTTGATTTTATATGACACAATGAAATTTGTATGATGTTGGTGAACTATGAAAGGAGAGATGTTCAACAAACAGCAACAAGGTTTGGTTGAGTTAGAGCGTCTAAGAATCAAAAATATATGGATGGTGGTTACAGGAAACAAGTACCAAATTCACCTCTAGAGAAAGTGTGGCCACTAGGAAGAGAAGACGGCTGAAACAGAAACCTGAAGAACTGTGACCTTAAATTTATCAAGTCTTTTTTCTCTTCATTAACAATGCTCACAAGTTGACTGGGCCAGGCTGTAGATGCTGTGGTTTCCCAGGTATTTTGTTTTGCAGGCTCAAGTCAACTACAGTCCTTGCCTTCCTCCTCCCCTCCCATCTCAGGGTATCAGAACTTCTGTGCCAGTCCCCTCTAACACAAATATAACAAGGATAAAGGGCAAAGAGCAAAATAAATGCCTGTGTATTTTAAGAGTTGTCAGCAAAGAGGAAAGGTTCATTTTGCACATGCAGCTGTTGAAATGAAAGTCAGAGCAACTTGTGGGCATTCCTACCAGGTAGACTCCACATTAAGGCACAAAAGGACTTTCTTGCTAGTGAGGCAGTGGCTGTGAATGGGCTAACAGGTGGACAGTTCCCCTGTTGCAACACCCACTACAGTGGTCACAGAAGAGATTCTTGCAACTAGAAGACTAACACACTCAGAGCCTTCATCTTCATTAAGTGTAAATATCATGAATTTTTATATTAATTAAATCAGTTGTGTTCACATTCATTTTCCATTTACTCAGAGTAAGTTAAAAAATTCATTTTATTTATCAAGATGGCTAGAAAAAGTTTAGATGTTTGTTACAAATAGTGAAATAAAGTTTGACAGGTACATGTAATTATTTCGATAACTTAAACTTTTTTTAGTGTTGGCTCTAGTTTGGCAAACCATATGTCCTATGGATTCTATAAAAACAAAAGGTTCCTTCTTAGGAAAAGCTGCCCTCCAAATGTCAGCTTTCCTGTTTGCATAAGCTGGTGAAGTGTTTATGAGAAAGGATCTTAAACAGTCCAGGCAAGTTACTAAATTGACATTTTTGTACATTTTCAAGTAGAATACAATAAAAAAAGATTTAGCTAGCATTTACTTTAAATGAAGTAATTCAGAAATACAAAATTTTTTATTTTCTTCCCTTTATTGTTAAAATGGCTACAACAAAAAAGTACTCTGATAATGGTTTTAATAACTAAGCTTATTGAATTGACTGAATTCCAGATTTACTCTTGGGATATCTGGCTAAGTTTTAGGAATGGCTAAAACTTAGTAATTTCTTCAACTAAGTTGTAGGGTAGGAGAAAGATAGGCATATGAATGGTAGGTTGGTGATGGGTTGGAATGGGTATTTCCTTCTTCTCAACATGTCTTTTCAAAGGGCAAGAAGTATGTGCTTTAGAGACTGAATTTCCTACTTACTAGCTATTTGCCCTTGAACAAGTTACTGAACCTCTCTAAATTTGATAATAGGGCTAAATATATACTTCATAAGGGCTTTTATTAGATCAAAAGAAATAATAAATACGAAGGCTTTCCAGGACAACCAAAGACTCATGGCACCCTCTTGCTTTATTAATTCCATGCATTATACTGAGAAAACCTGCAGCCATAGCACTGTGGCATCCAATCCAGACAGATCTCAGAAGATAAGCAGGGTAGGGTCTGGTTAGTACTTTAATGGGAGACCACCTAGGAACACCAGGTGCTGTAGGCTTGGGAGAAGGAGCCAGCAGCCCACTCCCAAAAAACAATCAGCCATTGAAAACTCTATGAATAGCAGAAAAGCCCTGACAATAGTGTTTCGTCTGTTGTATGTAATAGGGTTGCTATGAGTCAGACACCGATTTGATGGCATTAGCTCAGTTGGTAGAGCACTGTGCTGCAGTCTCTGAGGTCCTGAGTTCAATTCCCAGCACCGCAAAAATGGGAGAAGGACCTGGCAATCCACTCCCAAGGCAATCCCGAAACAGTCAGCTATTGAAAACCCTATGAGGGTCGCTATGAGTCGGATACCGACTCGACGGCACCTAACAACAACAACAACAACAACAACAACAAGAGCAACAATACTGGGAGAATTTCTACCTAAGGAAAGTGTTTGTGAGAGATCTCAGTTTTAGACTTTTATATTGTTTATAGGAAAATTGTTCAGGACATGTTTATACTAGAGTAGTAATTACAGATTATATGTGTTCAGTCAGACCTCAGTTCAAATAAAACCACATGACACTCCCCTAAAGTTTCTTGTTTATAGACTCTGGGAATGTCCCACTATCAGAAACATTTTAGAAATCAAATTATATGTTAGTACTTTACTGTATATTTATCAATGTGTGTTCATAAGAACACAGATTATTCCAATGATTTTATTTTCAAAAATATCAACTTGTATATATCTTCCTAACAAATGCACGGCATGAGAATTCTTGATGCTCAAGTTCATACTATGTCCACCATGATGTTGTCACTGGATGTTTAAATGCCAGGTATTCATTTCAGGACACTAGAAAAACAATGACATCATTCCACAGGGAGAGTATGCATAACCTCATACATACCACTCAATGACGATGAAAGGTCACAGACAGAGAGTACAGCATCCCAGAGTGACCCAGTCTGGTCACAGTGGTGCTGGAGGGAGTGGGAGGAATTCTTTGCTACCACGCCTGATGTTTCCTTCCATGAGCAAAGAACTCCATGCCTCATATCCCCAAAGTCTCACTGCCTCCTTACTCATTCCTAGAAAAGGAACTAGGTCTGCACTCATTGAGTTCAGAATGAAAAACTGGGCATGCATAATCCTCACTGCCCTTCCTCTTGGGAGCAAGCAGGCTGCAGGCATGAGATACAAACTCAGCTGGACTCCTCCCCGCCTGGAGTTCCCTGGAGCACAACAACTCAAGGCTGGGACCTAACACTGGGATTCTGTAAGCAGTAAGAAACCTCACCCTGAAAGACATCATCACCACCACCTTTACTAATGTTATCTGTCTTGACCTTTTACTTGTTTCTCAGTGGCTTCAAAACCCAGATGGGGAAGACAAGTATCAGTCACTGAGTGTCTTTAAATTCAAATAATTTCCAGTTGTTATTCAACTGATTTTTAAGGAGAAATATCAACCTTTGTTGAATATTTATTATGTGCCAGGCATTATACTAGATACTGCAGAAATAAAGATATAATTTCTATTCTTAAAGAGATTAAGATTTAGTAAGAGACATATATACAGAGCAAACTACAGGTGCTATATAACTGACACACTCATGCTAATCTTTCATGCAATTCTCTGCTAACAAAGGCTGAGGGATGTGCTCATTCACAGGCACCAGCTGCAATTCTACTTTCCCTCCTACCTAGCAGCACATACTGCAATGCATGTGAAAAGTTGTTATAGGAATAGCTGTGAGAACACTCTAATTTTTAAAAAAAGTCATTTGAAAACTATAATGCTGTTGGATTAACAAAGTATATGAGCTTCACAACTATACAGGAAGCCTTGGTGCCTGAGCTGTAGTGTTTAAACTGCTCTGTGAAGATTTTGGGAGAGAAAAGGAGGACACGGACCATTAGGGGCTCAAGACCCTCTAACAGCAGGAACTTCTTGTCCACCCCCACACTAGCACTGCTTTTTCATATTTTATTCCAGAAAGGAGTTCTTCAAAAGAAAAAAGCTAAAGAAATATAGAGAGCATCAGATAGGAGCTTGAAGTGTTAGGGAGGTAGTGGCAAGAGTGGAACAGGGACTGTGGGTCAGGCCACAAAGCCTGCTGTCTTTCAAGCAACCACTTCCCAAGTTTTGCTGCACACTGGAACTGCCTGGGGAAACACTGATTCCCATATCCCACCCTCAGACTTTGTGATCTAATTAGTATGGTGTGTGATCTGGACTTGGTGACTTTTGAAAGTTTCCCGATGATTCTAATGTGCAGCAAGTCAGAGAACTGCTGTCATAGGCAAAACAGTGCTGTGACGAACTTGGATTTGCTTTTTGAAGAGCTAAAATTTGGGTTGCATGGAAGTCTGAATTCTAATCTGGTTCTAAGAAGCATTTAACGTTACACACTTATTAAATTCTGAACTATGTATGCAAAGGTAATTGCACAGAAGAGCCTTTAACATCACTTTCCAGTCTTGATCTATGCATACAAGTGTATTAGCCTGAGTTCTGTTGGTTTTGCAAGCAATGACAATGATTATGGTTCAACTTTAAAAATGTGTGTTTGTGATAACAGAGAGAAAAAACTGAAAAGAATATGAACAACTGACCAAGGCTACAAAGAAGAGGACCTAGGAAAGCTCTGAGAATTTCAGCTCTGAAATTCATGGGCCTTCTCTTAGTTACCAGCACTGCCATGTACTGGTTTAGCTTTTTGCAGTTTTATCCGATCCTGTCAGATCTCAGAAGCTAAGCAGGGTTGGCCTGGTTAGTCCTTCAATGAGAGACCGTCTAGGAATATCAGGTGCTACAGGCTTGGGAGAAGGACTTGGCAGCCCACTCCAGAAACAATGAGCCATTGAAAACCCTATGAATAGCAGAGAAGCACTGACAACAGTGCCGGATATGGCACAGTGGGCGGGGGGCGGGGAGGAGTGTTTTGTCTGTTGTATATAGTAGGATCTCTAGGAGTTGGACCTGATTCGATGGAACCTAACAACCACCACAACAATAGTATTTAGTATTCCCATATATTAAGTTTACATGCCTCTATTCATACCTGTTACAAATTCTGAGGAGAAAGGTATTAGCCCAGCATCCCAGAATCCCGTTTCTGTCCACTACACCTTGTTAAGTGTTTAATCTACCCTGGTCCATCTGCGAAGGAAAGAAAGATACAAAGGGTCATGGGGATGCTACCTGTGCCCACTCATAAAATGCAGGCAACACATTTTCTAGGTTGCTCATAACTTAGTTAAGAATGTGCCATTTTGAGTAAAGGGGGAAGGAGAGACTGAGTGGAGATCTACAAAGAAACGGGCTAATCTATCAAATATGCTGCATAGTTTAATTTAATATTTGTGCCTAAACATGGGTCAATCCGCCCAGAGAGCAGAAATACTATTCTTTGGCCTGTGGCAAGCCATGGTATCACACAGCAATCAAGACACTTCTCATGATTCGGAACACCTTTAGAGTAGCAGTGCCACTCACTGGGTACATCAAAAGGTTGGCACAAATACAAGAGTCTATACATGATTACCCATGTATTTCTCCTTTCTTTTACAGGCCTTTCATAAACAAGGAATAAGAGATATTTATTGCCAAAAAATATGGATTCAGAAGAGGCAGCATAGAATTAGATCTGGAATGAGAAAATCTGGCTTGAATTCCAAGTTCTCATTTGGGAAATTCAGGTACCAATTTATCAAACTATGAAATAAGGGCAAAAACCATACCTACCAGGAAGATTTACTCTGAAGATTAAATGAAATGATGTACATAGATAATGCACATAAAGTTCTTGGTGTTATCTTACACATAAAAATGCTCAATGAATGGCTGTGATTATTATGTTTGCTGCCGCTGCTAGTATTGCTGTCCATAAATCTTAATTATAATAGTGTATTCAGAAGTTAAATTATCCTCATGGTGACCTACAAATGCCAACTTCATAAATCTAGTGACTCAGCAGAGTTTCCAAATTAATGTGGCAACCACAATTCTTATAGTAAATATTGCAAATGCTCGGCAAGGATATTCTAAATTTTTTGGAATAAACTAGAAACCTGCATATATATATATTTTTAAAAATGGAACAGACAGAAAATGGAAAGGAATCTGGCAGAACATAAACAGAGCATTGCCTCTGTTCCAAGCACTATGTTTTCTGACAATAAGATCTCACTGTCACCTCTTTTTCAGTTGCTGGTTTTCTTTTCTCCTTTCTAAAACTTCAATGTTTTTTATCTTGCTGGGTAGCACTGTATGGCAGCTGTTTAGGCACCCTGGAGAGTGGTTTAATGATGAGAAAGCCCTGACACCTCATGTAACATAAAGATTTCACAGCACTTCTTGTCAACTTTCCCTTAACCTGCAATGCTTCCTCCTGTGATCATCTCGAATCATGAGCACACATATGGAAATAAACTCATGCCTTCCCAGCCACATCTCCAGGAACATGTTCATTTTCTTTTCTACTTATAATACAGAGAAAAAGGGAAAAACGGAAGAGTAAGACCTTGTTATGAGGGTTGGGGACAGCACTGCACACCAACATCAGATGCTTCTTTGAAACAGCAGTGTGCAAAAATTGTCATCCTAAAACTACTAAACATATTCACAATGGAATATAGTTCAGCCATAAAACCAATGAAATTATATCATTTGTAGCAAAATGGATGAAACTGAAGAGTGTAATGCTTAGTGAAATAACTCTCAAAACACCAAATACTGTACGTTTTCCCTCATATGTAGAACCTAAAAAGGTTTATCTGAATATAGAATAGTGATTTCTAGAGGCTGGGAAGGGGAAGAATAGGGGGGAAAGGTTGTGTAATAGGTATTTAAACACAGTTGGATAGAAAAAAAATAAGTTCTTACATTCTGCAGCCAAATGGAGTGACTATAGTTCACACTAACTTATTATATATTTTATAAATAACTAGAAGAGTAGAGTGTGAGCCTCCAAACATAAAGTGATGCTAAGGGGATGGAAATACTAATTACCTTGATTTGATCAGTACATATTGCATACATGTATCTAATTGTCACACTATATCCAATAAAAATGTACAATTAAAATTATAATTTTAAAATGTTGGCACCATTCTTAAAGCAGAAACTTCAAGTCCAATACAGAAACCCCTGCCTTAGGGTCATATCATTTATGATTGTTCTATTTAATGATGTTGTGATAGATATAAGTATTCAGTAGAAATCATAGTTTGAATTTTGATTCTTCCTTGGGTTAGAGAGATACAGTATGATCCTCTCAAGTCATGCTGGACGGCAGCAGCTGCTACAAGCTGTAGGTTCCAGTCAGCCACAAGATCAGGAACACAGGGGTAAATAACTGATATTATACTTTAAGGTACCACTGTGGCATCCTATCCTGTCAGATATTAGAAACTAAGCAGGGTAGGGCCTGGTTAGTACTTGGATGGGAGACTGCCTGGGAAGACTAGGTTGTAGTAGGCTTGGGAGAAAGATCTGGCAGTCCACTTCCAAAATAATTAGCCATTGAAAATCCTATGAATAGCACAGAAGTACTGACAATAGTGTCATGCCTGGCACAGTGTTGGGTAGTATTTCATCTGTTGTACACAGGTCACTGTGAGTTGGACCTGACTCGATGGCACCTAGCAACAACAACAACATACTTTAAGGTAGACTACATTCAGGAAATCAGATGAGACAGCCAGCACTTTATGATAAAACAGACCTTGTGTTACATGAGTATGCCCAAGTGTAGGCTAATGAGAATGTTTTGAAGCATGTTTAAAGTAGGCTAGGCTAACCTATAATGTTCAGGTGGCTTAGTGTATTAAATGCATTTTTGACTTATAATATTTTCAGCTTATGGTGGACTTACTGGGCCATAACCCCATCATAAATTAAGGAGCTTCTGTGCCTTGATGAGTTTCTTGAAGTAGAAGGTAAGACATGAAGGCAAGAGTTGAAAACAGACAATACAAGGAAGAATTAACTAGCACAACCACTCAGCACAGAGATTAGAGGGGGCTGTGGATGGGAAAACAGAGCACAGACCACAGAGAATGAGATTGTGGGTGGGTGGCAGCTGTACTGCACAATAGGAGGCTGCAATCTGCAGAAATTCAGGGGGATGGAGGCACGTGAGGGGGAATGATCCTTCATGTTCTAAGTTCATTTTCAATCCTTCCTTTTTGTTTCAAAACTTCAAGCAAAGCTGAAGTTTCATCCTTGTGATCCCATACATTTTGTGAGATAGAGATTTAAAGAAAGCACCAACATCACCAAGAAAAACCATGAATACTATAAAGAGAAGGTCAGATGTTTGGGTCTCAAGGCAGTAACCTGGTCCAAAGTGAATGATAATGGCCACAGCAGTGCTGAGGGTGGTATAGAGAACCAGTGGACCTGACTCTATGTGGGCATGACTAGCCCACTCCTCTCCTAATGGCTCAAGAGGCCACTGTAGCTAGGGGAAGGGCAATATCAGAGTCAGACACATAATTTCTCTAGTTGTTACAATGAACACTAGCAGGTAAAAGTAGCCTACATTCATCTATTCTAGTCTGCACCTGCAGGGCCTTTGACCTTGCTTTCCCTCTTCCTCTTGAATATTCTTGGAGCATGACTCATTTTTATCATTCCAGCTTTTTGTCAGACATCCCCAGACAGACTGGCTTAAACCACTGATCTAAGGTACCTCATCTCCCTCACCTCCAGCCATTTTCAAACTCTTTACCATGTTTTATTTTCCTAGATCTTTCAACCACATGGTATCTTTGTTTATTAAATGGATTTCAGTGAGTTTAAAAGGCCAGTCATTATAAAAATTACCATTATTTTGTGTAATCCTAACCAAGTTATATGCTGTCAGTTAAATTATATAATTTATCATTTTGAATTTTGATTGCACATTTAATTGGAAGAACTCTTGTAGACTTATATAGACATTGGTTTTTGCCATATGTCACTCTTATTCACGTATAATAGGAAATATAAAGGAGACATGTTTACTGTTTTGAAGTAAAATATGAAGTTGTAGTCATTTATTCTTTTAAAAATAAATATTAGCTTTATTAATATCAAACTTAGGTCCCATTGCTCTATTTCTTTTTTCTGTAGCAAAGACAACTTCTCGTTTTAATGATAAATCATGGTGTAATACCCGAGCAATGCTAATAGCTCAACCGAATCAGGAGGCAACCAATATGCCTCTATTTGAATAAGCTTGGTCATAAGCTGGAAATGACAGCTACATTTCTACTGTGACCTGGCCAGTAATGAGGAGGACTTTTTAAATTGTGAGCAGCATCTGACTTTAAAATTACAAACATGTGGGGAAAAATGTGTATCCTGGAATCAGTGCAATAAGCTAATCATTTACCATCCCCTGCAGCGCTCTTCACCCATTAGAATGTAAGATCTGTGAGTACAGGAACCTTGTCTGGGTATCGCTACAACCCAGAAAATGGTAGGTACTCAAAATATCGACTCAAAGATTGAGAGGTATTATCTTTTAAAGCTGGTGCTTTACCATCCAGAGTGATGTACGGTGGGACAACTGTAAATGCGATTTCTCTGTCAGCTTAAGACAAGTTGGCCTTTCTGGTCTAGTCACTGTACCTTGAAGGTTTGCTGCCAACAGTCAGGAGAAATGCTATCTAATCTCCTTAGACAAACACACTGCCCCGACGTTTTCCTTTAAACATGTTAGAGGGCGATGAAGTGTTAAAAAAGAAAAAGTGAGATGCTTGGTGATATCTCTAATGAGATGATCTCTAGGCTTAAATTCTCATTTGCAAGGTCTGGTAGAGTGGAGGTAAAACTGACAAGTGGCACCATGATGAATCTTTGGATGCAGGTACTAGAACAGTGCCACTAAAAGCACACTGGCCCCTTCAGTTTCAGAACATCTACAGATAAAAACACTGGCTGACATGGTGAGCATGCCAAGGGGCAGGAATGTATCAGGAATTCAGGTAGTATTAAATAAGACTCAGTTTTTTTTCCAGTTGTATTGAATTCATATTACTCATTCTTGAGTCAACCTCTCATTGTTTTCTCAAGTGATGCATTTTTTTCCTTCTTTATGGTTTTCCTTCTTTATGGTTTTCTAAGTAAAATTGTGGGGCTGGGATTTAGCTCAGTTGGTAGAGTGCTGTGCTGCAGTCTCTGAGGTCTCGAATTCAATTCCCAGCACCACAAAAATGGAAGAAGGACCTGGCAATCCACTCCCAAGGCAATCCTGAAAGAGTCAGCCACTGAAACCCTATGAGAGTCGCTATGAGTTGGATACCGACTCGAAGGCACCTAACAACAACAACAACAAGTAAAATTGTACTTAAAACTGGAGTTTTAATAAAATGCAATTATAAACATGTATATGTTTTCAAAAGTTCTGCTCTGTTAACATAATCTTGACATGTGCATACTCACATGAATTTTAGATATCACCATGAGAATTTCTGTGCTGTTGTTTTCTTTCTTGCACATACATCCAAAGATTCATTGTGCTACCACTTGTCAGTTTTACCTCTACTCTACCTGGTTTCTGCAAAGGAGAATTTCAGCCCAGAGGTCATGTCTTCAGAGAGGAGATCACCAAGCACCCCATGTTTCTACAGTTCATTGCCATCTTGGATTTTTAAAGGGAAATAGTAAAACACTGTATCTGTCTAGGGAGATTAGGTAGCGTTCGTCCTCACCGATGGCAGCAAATCTTCAAGGCACAAAAACTAGACCAGAAAAGGCACTTGTTAAGTTGACAGAGAAATCATGTTTATAGTTGTTATATCATCTTATATTACTCTGGGTGGTAAATGACCTGTTTTAAGGGAGAAAATATTTCATTCCTTGAATAAATATGTTCTGAGTACCTACTATGCTCTAGGTCCTAGAGGTATATAAGCCCTATATAGAGATGTTAGAAATATACTTACTTACCTTTCTACAGAAATATATTCAATGCTCAAAACCCTCAGTTTGGATTCCCTGTAGCTTCTTTGCAACCTTTTAACCTGAGGGCTCCTTTCATAGTGATTTCTTCCTGGTGGATACTATTTGTTTTATCTTTTAAGTTTGTCTGTGTTCTTTATACTCTCTAACATGGGCACAACAGACTTAAAAAAAAAACATTCTGTAAGGAAAGGAGATGAATCAGCTAGTTACTACTGATAATATGCATCTTTGTATCATTTTTTTTCTTTTTTTAGTACTAAAGGTTGAACCTAGGGTCTTGTGTATTCTAGGCAATTGCTCTACCACAAGGCTATACCTCCAACCCCTTTTCATATTTTTTATTTTGAGACAGAGTCAGGCTAAGTGTGCAGCCAACCTCTGACCTTAAACTCACAATCCTCCTGCATCAGTCTCCTGAGTCACTAAGATGACAGTTATATGTCATGGCACCCAGCCTGCACCATTATTTTGAACAATTATCACGCTGAATATTTATGTGCTCACTGAGACCATTATCTCATTTCATCTAACCAGTGATCAGTTTTACATGACATTACAAGAGTACAATTACCTGGTTTGTCAAAACGAAGCATACCTCCCTGGTACTCAGTATACTTCTCAGTGATGTTCTGAGAATTTAACAAATGAGCAGTGAGACTGCCTAAACATTATTCAGTGACAGTATTAGTTAGGATAGGAAAAGCTATGGTATAGTAACAAAACAACCTTGACATCTCAATATGTCAATGTAAAGTGTTTCTTGCTCATATAAAATTCAAAGCAGTCTCAGGTGACTCTCTCATAGCTCCAGCACTTGAAACTTCCAGGTAGCTGCAGTAAGGAAAGAAACCTACAGAAGAGGCAAAATGATTTTTAACTACCTCAGCTCAGAACTCATAAATGTCACTTCCACTATTCTCCATTAGCTAGAATTAGTTATGAAGATTAAGTGAGTAAAGGATAATTCATAAAGTAATGCCCTACCCACATCAATACGCAGGAAGGTTTAGTTATTATTTTGCTATGATATTTAAATATTATCATTTCAACTAATTATTACATTAATATATCTAAATATTCCCATTCATTATTAAAATTGTTAGATTATTATTATGTTTAAATGTCATATCAGTTTTATGGTTGATTTTGAATTCCAGTCATTTCATAAAAATATTTTCCATACTGTTGAAGAGTGCATGTTACTGAGCTGTAAGCTATACCACTGGTATGACAGATACCAGCAGGGTCATTCATGGTGTACAGGTTTCAGCTGAGCTTCCTGACTAAGAAAGACTAGTGAGAAGGACCAGGCAGTCCACTCCCCAAACAATTAGCCATTGAAAACACTATGAATAGCAGAAAAACACTGTGAGATATCGTGCCATAAAATGACCTCCCCAGTTGGAAGGCACTAAAGACTACTGGGGAAGAGTTGCCTTCTCAGGGTAGAGTTGACCTCAATGACAAGAATGAAGTAAAGTCTCAGGGACCTCTATTTGCTGATGTGACAGCACTCAAAATGAGAAGGAATAACTGAAAATATCCATTAATAATTGGAATGTGGAATGTACAATAATTTGAATCTAGGAAAATTATAATTCATCAAAAGGGAAATGGAGCACATAAACATCAATAGTCTAGATACCAGTGAGATAAACTGGACTGGCATGGGCCATTTCAAGTCAGATACTCATATGGTCTACCATGCTGGGATTGAGAGATTAAAGAGAAATGGGCTTGCATTCATCATTAAAAAGGACATCTCAAGATCTGTCCTGAAATACAATGCTGTCAGTGATAGAATAATATTCATATGCCTGCAAAGGCCAGTTAATATGATTATTATTCAAATATACGCACCCACTACTAAGGTCACAAGTGAAGAGAGGGAAGATTTTTAACAGCTCCTGCAATCTAAAATAGATTGAACATGCAGTCTGGATGCACTGATAATTCCTGGTGATTGGAATGCAAAGGTTAGAAACAAGAAGGCTCAGTAGTGGAAAATATGGCCTTAGTGACAGAAATGTTCCTGGAGATCAGATGATAGAATTTTATCTGACCAATGACTCTTTCAATGCAAATACATTTTTCACCAACATAATCTTTGTGGAATATATAAATGGAATTCACATGATGGAACATACAGGAAGCAACTTTAATACATCTATGGAAAGAGATGATGGAAAATCTTAATATCAGGAGTCAGAACAAGAGCAGGTGCTGATTATGGATCAGACCATCAACTCGTGTGCAGGTTCAAATTGAAACTTAAGAAAATTAGAACAAGTGTATGAGAGCCAAGGTATAGCCTAGAGTATATCCCACTTGAGTTTAGAGACCACCTCAAGAATAGATTTGGTGCATTAGACACTAATAATTGAAGCTCAGACAAGTTGAGGCATGACATCAAAGACACGATTCACGAGGAAAGCAAAGGGTTTTTAAAAAGACAGTAAAAAAGGAAAAGACCAAAGAGGCCCTAAAATTTGTCCTTGAACATCAAGCAGAGAAAGTAAAAGGAAGACAGGATGAAATTAAGGAACTGAACAGAAGATTTCAAAGGGCTGCTTTAGAAGACAAAATCAAATATTATAATGCCATGTACAAAGAGCTAGAGATAGAAAAACAAAAAGGAAGAACACACTATGTTTCCTCAAGCTTAAAGAACTGAAGAAACAACTGAAGCCTTGAGTTGCAATAGTGAAGGATTCTACAGGGAAAATATTAAATGACACAAGAAACATCAAAAGAAGATGGAAAGAATATACAGAGTCATTATACCAAAAGGAATTGGTGGATGACCAACTATTTCAAGAGTTTGCATATGATCAGAAACAAATGGTACTGTAGGAAGAAGTGGAAGCTGCCTTGAAGGCACTGGCAAAAATACAAGGCTCTGCGAATTCACAGAATATCAGTTGAGATGCTTCAACAAACAGATGCAGCATTTGAGGTATTCAACTGTCTATGTCAAGAGATTCAGAAAACAGCTACCTGGCCAAATAATTGGAAGAGATCCATATTTGTGCGTACTGCCAAGAAAGGGGGCCCAACTGCATGCAGAAATTATCGAACAATACCTATAATAGCACACATAAGTAATATTTTTTCTAAGGATCATTCAAAAGTGACTATAGCAGTATATAGACAGAGAACTGCCAGAAAATCAAGGTGGATTCAAAACAGGGCGTGGAACCAGGGACATCATTGCTGATGTCAGATGGATACTGGCCAAAAACAGAGAATACCAGAAAGATGTCTATCTATGTTTTACTGAAGTATGCAAAGGCATTTGACTGTGTAGATCACAACAAATTATGGATAGCATTGTGAAGAATGGGAATACTAGAGTACCTAAGTGTACTCATGAAGAATTTGAACATGGACCAGGAGGTGGTTGTTTGAACAGAACAAGGAAACACTGCTTGGTTTAAAGTTAGGAAATATTTGTGTCACAGCCATATCCTTTCATCACACATCTTCAATCTATGCTGAGCAAATAATCTGAGAAACTGGAGTTTATGAAGAAGAATGTGGTATCAGGATTGGAGGAAGATTCATTAACCATCTGCATTTTGCAGATTACATAACCTTGCTTGTTGAAAGTGAAGAAGGTTTGAAACATTTACTGATGAAGATAAAAGAATATAGCCTTCAGTATGGATTGCATCTCAACATCAAGAAAAAAAGAATCCTTACAATTGGATCAGTATGCAACTTCATGAGAAAAGACTAAGGTTGTCCAAGATTTTGCTTTACTTGGTTCTAGAATCAACACCCACAAAAGCAGCAGTCACAAAATCAAAAGACGCATTGCATTGGGAAAAGCTGCTACAAAGGACCTCTTTAAAGTGCTGAGAAATAAAGATGTCACATTGAAGATGAAGATGTGCCTGACTCATGCCATAGTATTCTCAGTCACATTATATGGTTGTGAATGCTGGATATCAAATAAGGGAGACAAGAAAAGAACTGATGCTTTTGAATTATGGTGCTGGAGATTAATACTGAATATACCAGGGACTGCTATAAAACCAAAAAGTCTGGCCTAGAAGAAGAGTAACCAGAGTGCTGCTTGGAAGCAAGGACGGCTAGATTGCATCTTACATATTTTGGACATGTCTGTTAGCTGTTAGGTGCCGTCGAGTCGGTATCCGACTCATAGCGACCCTCATAGGGTTTTCAATGGCTGCCTGTTTCCGGATTGCCTTGGGAGTGGATTGCCAGGTCCTTCTCCCATTTTTGAGGTGCTGGGAATTGAACTCTGGACCTCAGAGACTGCAGTGCAGCGCTCTACCAACTGAGCTAAATCCCAGCCCTTGGACATGTCAGGAGACACAAATCCCTGGAGACATATTCTCTCTGCATTACACTGGCTTCCTCTGCCCTTGAACTCATGATCTTCTTGCCTCTGCCTCACAAGTCCTTAGGATTATAGGCACGCACCACTGCACCCCGTTTTGTCTCATGCTCTTAATCACAAGTAGTCGAACCTCTTTCAAATTATAGTTGAACTGAAGATACATTAAATGTCTAAAAAATTCTAAAAATAATGTATTTCACAAATGATTTACTTTCATTTGTGTACAAAAGCAGATTATTAAAAATTTTTAGATGGTATTTCCTGACCACAAGATGAACACAAATGGGTATTGTGCTCCTGATTTCATAACTTTACACTCAGAACAAGAGACCTCTATCCTTAGATCACATATCCAGTTCATTCACAAGTTTTCTTGTCTCTAGCTCAAAAACATAATCAGAGCCAGGCAATGTGGTACACACCTGTAATCCCAGTGACTTGGGAAGATGAGGTAGTGGGATCATCAGTTCAAGGTCAGAAGCAGCCTGCACAAATTAGCATGACTCTGTCTCAGAAGGAATGAATAAATGAATACATACATACATACATACATACATACATACATACATACTTACCTTGTTGTTGTTGTTAGGTGCCATAGAGTTGGGTCAGACACATACACACAAATATACATACATACCCACATACATAAGGGGCTGCAAGTATGACTCCATAGTAGAACACTTGCCTAGCATGTGCAAGGCCCTGGGTTTGACCCTAGTTGTGAAGAAAACAGTATGTGTGTGTTTGTGTATACACACACACACTATACATACACAAACACACAGAGGGTATCAAAAATGTATACACATTTTAAGAAAGGCAAAAAACATTAAGTTTACAATACTCAATGTATGTTGTTGTTAGGTGCTGTTGAGTTGGGTCTGACTCATAGCAACCCTCATAGGGATTTCAATGGCAGATTGAATTTAAGATTGCTTTGGAAGTGTATTGCCACATCCCTTTCCCATATTTGTGGTGCTGGGGATCAAAGCCAAGTCTTCATAGAGTGCAGAGTGGCACTCTATCAATTGAACTAAACCCTAGCCCCCACTCAATATATACCAATAACAAAAGATAAATACACAAAAATTTGCATGAGGTGAGATTGAGGGTATAGAGAGGACAGAGCACAATGGTATGATGGATCATACCATTTCTGGTCAAAAACTGCTGAACACAGCGTGGCATGAGCAGGTGTGGTGTTATCATAGAAGAACCTGTTTGCTACAAATCGGGATGTTTTTTCTGCAGATTACGATACAACCTTCTCAAAACCTCCAGATAGTAAAAACTTTGATTGTTTGACTTAGAGGAACAAATTCTGAATGCACAATCCCTCTCATATAAAAGAAATAGATTATCATAGTTTCCATGCTCATTTCTGGGGGTGTTTTTGATGCCTCCTTCGTGTGTGTGTGTGTGTGTGTGTGTGTGTGTGTGTGTGTTTAAAATCTGAAGTCATCTGCTGTGCTCCATCTCTACAGCTTTTATCCTATATCAAGTCTACATTATGTCTTGTTTGGATTACTTCAAATGACCCCAAACTTATTTTTTCCACTCTTAACCCACCCATATGTCTTTTTCATCATGTATTTCCTCTGTGACAGCCAGCAACCAAACTAATTTATTTAAGATTCTCCAATTCCTCCCATTGAATTTAGAATAAAATTCAGTTCTGTCTATAAGACCCTAAAAAATCTGCCCATCTGCCATCACCCCAATGCTCCCTTGCCATGTATACTAGGTTCTAAAGGCTGAGAAATTCAGTGGCTTGAAACAACTGGACTGGATTATTTCACCATTTTGGTGGACAAACTATGATAGATGTTAAGGTGTTGACAGGGCTATACTTTTCCAGACAACCTAGGGGAGGGCATGTCCTTTGCCT
The DNA here is from genome assembly GCA_007922755.1 of Pedetes capensis. Classification (NCBI taxonomy): domain Eukaryota; kingdom Metazoa; phylum Chordata; class Mammalia; order Rodentia; family Pedetidae; genus Pedetes; species Pedetes capensis. Next base: position 17,028 of record VMDO01000611.1, on the reverse strand, counting down.
CCTCTAGCTTTGGATGGCCCCGCCATTCCTCTGCTTGTGGCTTCATCACTCCAATCATCTTCACATTACTTCCTCCTTTTCTAAGGGTCTTCCCCTCTTCTGTACCTAATCTCCCTGTTTCTCCCTTATAAGAACATTTGTGATGACATTTCAGTCAATCTGGATGATTAAAAATAATTTGTTCATCTCAAAATCCTTAATGATCTCTGTAAAAACTACCATCTAAGTGTCAATTATGGGTTTCAGGAATTAGGATCTGACTCAATCTACTAGACCATGCCTCAGAGAGTTGACATGTTTTCCTGCCCTGAGGTATTCACATTATTCCCATTGCCTGGAAATGTTCCTTCTTGTAATCTTCACAAAGTTTATTCCTTATGATAATTCAGGTCTCATTTCAAATGTTACCTCCTGAGGTTATTACGTTATTACCCACTGAACATTACCATCCGTCTATCATGGTCACTGTGACAATCCCTGGGTATTCTGTTTGTTTTTTCTTTTAGTTATTTTTTCTTCCATAGCACTTCTAACTGTATGAAACTACTCTGTTCATTTATTAGTGTCCTTTACTTCTTTCCCCATTATAAAACTAGTTTCAAGAAAATATGCAACTTGTCTTCCTTGGCCATTATTGTACAATGAGGGACTAGAACACTGCCTGGTACTATGGAAATGCCATGCGTTGAATCTAAAATGTCCCTTGAAGGTTATATGTTTTAATATTTGTTCCCTAGCTGTTGGCTCTGTTTGTGAAGGTTATGGAAACTTTGGGAGGGGAGACCTACCTTTCTGGAAGCAGGTCACTGGGTGTAGGCCTTTGGAAGTTTTTACCCAGAGCCCCCGTTTCAGTCATTCTCTCTGCTTTCTGCTCCTGATCCACTATGTGTTGACGTTATCTGCAATGGCTCCTGCTGCTGGATGCCATGACACCTATCCCATCACCATTATGGACTGATCCTCTAACCATGAACCCCCAATAAATATTTCCTCTCATAAGTTTGCACCTGTCAGTTTCTCTGTCATTAGCAATGCACCAACTTACCTAAGAGAGATAAGCATTCAAATATTTGTTAAGGAAAAGATAGAATTAAATGCTTGTCAGTCTCTTGTAAAATGGCATCCAATGTTATTTTCCCAGTTTTGACTACATCTTGAATACTTAGAAATCATGACTAATGAAACAGGAACTATGAATAATTTTATCAAGATGATCTTAGCATAATTTTATAAGCTAATGTAGTTTTTAAAAGTTGGAGGAACTTATGTAACTGAATTTTTTTTTCTGTGTTTTTGAAGTCATAGTGATAAGCAAAGTTTTAAAACTCTCATTATCGTTACAGCTCCTATACTAAGGAACATAGAGCGAAGATGCCCAAACATGTTAGTACCTTAGGAGTTGTCCACTATCAGTGATGGATGTTCCAGTATATTCAAATGTGACAGTGTTATTTGTAACAAATGCCTATCTCTGGAAATGCTATCTTCATTTAGGAAATTACTGACATGTTTCACTATGTGCATCTAATTTTTATTTCACAACAAATAAATGCTCACTCCTTGAGTTAAACACCAGTAATAATCACTAACATTTCTTGAGATGCAACTACATGTCACATAATGTACCAGATAAACTCAGGAGTGCAAACACTGTGGTATGAGCTCCATTCTGAGAATAAAAGAGCAAAATAAGAAATTGAAGCCCAAAGGAACAATATAATTGTCCTAATGTGGCAGAGCTCTGAGTCCTTGCATGAATTGTATCCAGGGTCCACAGGTCTCACTTTCCAGAGATAGGATCTAGCATAATCGAAGATGCCTAGCACCCACCACAAGGAGTACGTCTTAACTTCTGACAGAAGACAGACATCCATGTGGATCATACCCATGGTTATCCCTTATCCCACCTTAGGGATCCCCAAACAACATGCATTTCTGTAGCATTAATCATTCCTATAAGCCACCACTGAAATGGACAGGAAGCAGGAAAGCAGCACTTACATTTTTTAAAAGTTCTGTTTCCATTACCATTTCCAAGCATAAACTCAGCTGTGTGTATATTACTGTGTGTTACAAACACACAGATACACACAAACTCAGTCACATGTAGTAGCACCTTTAGAATGTTACATACCAGCTAAATGATGAAAATCCAGCAATGGATTACATACATTAAACAGCAGGCTTAATTTTTTCAGATGCTAGGTATCTCTAAGGAAATACTTCTCATTAATCTTAGTTAGAACTTAAATATATTGTTAAAATAAATGCTTGTGTTGGATTACAAAAATTATCACATATGTAAAATATAATTCAAACTGGAATAATCAGCTTCCCAGTCCTACAGCCTAGGAACACTGGGTAAGGGTCACACAGTGGCTTTGAGCATTGGAAGGCACCAAATCCATAGACAGTTTCAGCCATTCACCTGTTCATTCATTTATTCAGAACCTTCAGTATATCAGACCATGTGCTAAGCTCTGAGATCTCATATTCCATATAGTCACGAGGCTTACAGTCAGTATTTTGGTTAAGACCAAAATATCTTAATTAAGTATTTTGGTTAAAACCAAAGTATCTTAATTAAGAATAATTTGGTTTCAAACAACAGAGCCAACTGATTTAGCTTAAGTAAAAAGGAATTTGGGGGCAGACACAGAGGTGTCCCCTGGAACTTGAGACAGTATGTTTATTTACTCAGGTCTACTGAGGGGATGGCCTGCAGCTGTACCACTATGGCATCCAATCCTGTCAGAACTCAGAAGCTAAGCAGCGTTGGACGTGGTTAATACTTGGATGGGAGACTGCCTTGGAACACCAGAGGCTGTAGGCTTGGGAGAAGGACCCATCAACCTACTCTCAAAAAACAATCAGCCATTGAAAACCCTATGAATAGCAGAGAAGTACTAACAATAGTGTTTTGCCTGTTGTACGTAAGGTTGCTATGAGTTGGACGCTCACCCGATGGCACCTAACAACAACAACTGAGAGAATGCAGCCCCTGCATCAAACTTCAAAACACAGGTCTACTCTTTAGCTCTCTCCAGGTGCCACAAGCTGCAAACCTTCATTTTTCTTTCTCTTTTCTGACTGACTTTTACATCTGTGTACACAAAATGAAAAGTAGTATTTTTCTCACCTTAGTGCTCACTGACTTATCATCTCACTAAAATACAGAATCAGAACAAATTATCCTAAATGGCATTGAAAATATAACTAGTTTAATGTTTTCATTTTGCATATGGCAAAACTAAGTATCATATCAGAGAATTTGCTAGAGGTCCAATAGCTCATCATTAGCTGCATAAGAAAACAATGAACAGTTCTTTCTTCTAATCCATTGTTCCACTAAGCAAGTGTATCTCAAGCTCTGGCCCATTGAATCTTAGGTACTTTATATTGAATGGCCTACATAAGTTATTAACAGTATTGTCAATGTTTTAATTGGACTTTTTCTTTTTAGAGATGATTATTGATTTGTAAGCAGCTGTAAGAAATAATACAGAGAGATTCTATATACTCCTTTGTTCAATTTACCCCAATGGTTGTTGTTGTTAGGTGCCCTCCAGTTGGTGTCCAACTCATAGTGATCCTATGTACAACAGGCGAAACACTATTGTCAGTGCTTCTCTGCTATTCATAGGGTTTTCAATGGCAGATTGATTTTTGCGAGTCGGTTGCTGGGTCTTTCTCCCAAGCCTATAGCACCTGGTGTTCCTAGGCAGTCTCCATCCAAGGACTAACCAGGCCTGACTCTGCTTAGCTTCTGAGATCTCACGGGATTGGACACCACAGTGCTACAGCTGCAGGCAACCAAATGGTAGCATCTTGTAAAACTATTGCCTAAAATTACAACCAGGCTATTGACATCAACAGTATTAAAATTGTAAGTGCAGTTCTTACATTTGTCTATGGTGTAGAATTTCAGTAACAAATGAAGATCTTTCAACACTGGGCCAATACATAACTGTATGGCTAAATGAAGATGTTCTGCACTCTCCTGAGGATATGCCTGTGAATAAGAGATTCAATCCTTGCCCTTCCATAGCTTACCAACATACATTTTAGCAGGAAAATAAGAAAATTAAACATAAAATGGAATAAAGTGTAAGGACTGGCTCAAACAACAAATCTAAACTAAAACAAATCTTCATAGGAACTGCAATGTAGTGCAAAAACCTGAAATCACAACTGTGTTGCTTCTGTAAGAAAAAGCATTAGGGATACTTTGTGAATTTTATCATTAGTACAGAGGAAAGGTACAGTGCTCAAAACTATGAAGCCCTTTTAATATTTTATACTTCATAAAGTTATAGTCAAATTGATAAATGTGAATTTGTGCCACAAACTATCTTATTGATAAGATTATCAATTAAAGGTGCTATTGACTTCCATCTGACAAATTCTGTGGCAATTAACTATGCTCTTCCATTACAACTAAAATTATTCTGCAGCTATGTAGATCACATTTTGTGCCTTCTTATCTACTATATATTTGGATTTCTTTGTCTGGATTCTGTTGACCATTCCTGACCCTCCAAATAGCTATAATGTGGCTGTTTTCTCCAAGCTGGATGTGACCATCACCATCTTAAAGCAAAATACATATGATGACTGCTAGGAGACCTTGTCCTGCAGAATTAACTGGGCAGCCAAAGGTTGGCCTACAGTGGTAGAGAGTCTATTGGCATTCCCTCATGGAAGGAGTAGATAGGTTCACTAGGCCCTCATGAGATCCTGCAACACCCCCCCCCTCAATATTTCTCCCACCACTATGTAAGAGGCAAACAATCAACTGGCATAAGGATTTCTTGGTGATATAGCTGTCTGAGTTGCATCCATGCTCCTGTAAGTAACTGCAATAAATATCCTGGTTTAGTAAGTTGGACTTGACAGAATCCATTCTTTAGTCTGTTGGTGCCTTCTCCATTCTGGGTGAATAGATTTTCTAACATCCTGATCAAAATGCTTCTGCAGCCTTTGCAGATGTGCACCTCAATATTCTCCTGGACATGCCTTCATACAGAGAACAGGCTACCCCTCTGCAGAGAAACACCAGGGTTTCCATTGCTTGTATATAAACCCACCTCCCAGTAGAAAATGAGTTCCTGAGAACAGAAACCATACCTGATCATCTTCACAAATTAGTAAGCTCTACATTTAGGTAATACTTGCTAGACTATAGATACTTCACAAACTGACTTAAGTTATAGCCATGAATGTTTCCTGAACAGTTTCTTATTAAAAACACATGGTATAAATTCACAACTTGTGATAGTTAATGTACTATAATCATCCCATGACTTAAAGAAATAAAATTATGGATATTACCCTAAATTACCATTTGAACAGAGAAAAAAAAATTAACAACAGACTTTAACTTATACCTTGATTCTTTAGCACTGAAAGAAAAAACTTTTAAGAAAATCCAATATGGAAACTCACATTTACAAAGCAGTTAAACAGGATTTCACTATAGAGGTCATTTAAACAGCAATCTCTCTAGATAGGTTAATTTTATTTTCCAGTTTTTAAACATGCTATGATTCTCCAAATGCATTAAATACATACTCATGTATCCTTTCAGCCCCAAGATTATCATAGTAAAGTTCAAGTTCCTTAGTATCTTGCTACTAAAAGTGGGTCTTCAAAGTGGAAACATGGACTTTACCTGGAGCTTGGCAGATGCAAAATCTCAGGTCAACCATAGACCTTGTCACTCCGCAGGCAGACTAAATTGAAACATGATCCTCAAATCCTTTGCACAATAAATTTTCAGATGCCCAACTTTAGTCCACCTGCCTTTTGTTCTTTGTTGCCAGAATGTGTCATTTCAAAATAAAACAACAAAATTGCCATCCTTTTAAACAAACAGTTCAGTTATGCCATACATATTTTGGTGCTTGCAATTTTCTCAGAGGATTTTATATACACATACCCCCACTTAATTCTTCCATTATCTGCTCTAACAATACCAGAGAATCATATTCTTTTCAATGTACAGATGACACAGAAGGATCACACAGACAGTGAGAGAGCTGGTAATGAAGCACAGGAGAGCTAATTCCTTCTGAAGCAATCCACTGCCCCACACCACACCCTCAGAGCACCCCCTGAACATAATATAAAGGGATGGGTTACAGCTTCTAATAGATAAGATTGAAAGGTAAAATTAGTAAAAGTAATAGAAAATAAATGGGAAAGTGCCAGGTGCCCCAATAGAAATTACTGTCTGACACGGAAACAGCAGGTTTATATAGATCTGAGCTGGACTACACATAAGCTCCTAGAAAACAATCTGATCATAAACACTAAAGACTAACACAAAAATGACATGTAGAAGCAATGCTTTCAACACAGTGTAGAAAAATCCAGTGATTTTTCACCTGAAACAATAAAAAACTTCAAATACAAGGGAATTGCTGGAATCAGCTGCATATTTCCTCGTTTAATAAAGAAAACTCTCTTCCCTGAAAACCAGCACTAACACTGTACATAGGGACAAAGCTTTTAGCTCTTCCCATGACTTAGCAACATTCTCTAAACCAAGAAGGCTGAAGGATATATTAGGATATACAACTACTCAGGCTGGTGTGCAAATTAAATCCTAATTAAGCCATATGAATATCAGAATAAATATAGTACAAAACTGTAATGCCAGTTAGCATTTTGTTTATCAGTCATTACCATAAAACAAAGAGCAAATATAACCATGTTACTTTAATAAGGCCATAATTAGAGGAAAGTACTTTAATAAAAAATGCACAGAGTCATAGCAAGATCTAGATATCAGTATTTGGAAGGAGAAAACATAAAGAGATTGAGCTCACTTGCAATCATTCAGTACATGAAAAATCCTAAAAGTCCAACAATTTTTTGTGCCCAACAATAATCGCCTATGTCAGAAAGTGCTCTAAAAATTCACTTTTTGAAACACAGGGAAATATAGTAATGTGATTTCTCCTTTTCCTTCATCTAACATCTAAAAGGAGTCCTCAAGATTGAAGACATTCTATCCTTCCTCTCCTTTTCCCTTTTCAGGAGTCTCATCCTTCGATATAGGCAACTCAAATGTCACAGTCTCTGGGAATCAACTGTGCATTTCTAACTGCATTCCTTCTGGATAACATACTGGCAACTGAAGCAACATATCAAATCCAATGATTACTTTGATCTTCTAATGTCTTTTGTTGTTAATATCCTAACCCTGTCCCACTTATCTGGGCATTTAGAATTCCCTTCAGTGCAATCTAAAACTAATCAATTAAAAAATTCTGTTTATTGATTTTACTGTTGAACTGTCTCCTTCTCTATTCTTATGGCTAATAGCTATGTGTAGACTTTGTGATGTCTCACCTGGACTATGTTAATAGGTTCCTATCTGATCCTCCCCAGTTCTCCACTTCATTTTACCAGGGCTTCACTGGGGAAAAGAGACTCCCTAGCCTAGACCCACCTTATCTTTGCTAGCTTCTCTTTCTCTTCTGCTTAAAATACAACTTAAGCTGCTCTGTGAAGGCATTTCTTGTTATTCAACATGTCTTTTCTTTCTGTACCCTATGTCTTTGCTTAGCCTCATTTCTCAACCCATAATTTACTCCCCAAATTCAGCTTTTAAAAAGGTTGTCATCTTCTGTGTCACAAAACAGAGAGCAAGGGATATTTGACACACACAGAAGAGGAAAAAACAAGGTGACTTTTAAAGCAGAGACTGAAGGAATGTGGCTAAAGACAATAAATACCAACAGTCAACAGAAAGCAAAGAACATACTTTCCCCTGGAGTCTCCCTAGGTTATATAGCCCTGCCAACACCTTGATGTTGGACTTCTAGTCTCTAGAATTGTAAGAGAATAAATTTCTGTTGTTTTAACCCATAAAGATTGTGACAATTTGATATATTACCCTAGGATATTAAAATTATTGTTGTTGTTAGGTGCCGTCGAGTCGGTATCTGACTCATAGCAACCCTCATAGGGTTTACAATGGCTGTCTCGGGATTGCCTTGGGAGTGGATTGCCAGGCCCTTCTCCCATTTTTGCAGTGCTGGGAATTGAACTCGGGACCTCAGAGACTGCAGCTCAGTGCTCTACCAACTGAGCTAAATCGCAGCCCCAGGATACTAAAATACCACATCTATATTCTGGTTTGCCATACCACTCTGGCATCCTTTCTTGTCAGATCTCAGAAATTAGGCAGGGTCAGACTTGGTTAGTACTTGGATGGGAGACCCCCTGGGAATATTGGGTACTGCAGCCTTGGGAGAAGGACCTGGCAACCCACTTCCAAAACAATCAGCCGTTGAAAACCCTATGAAGAGCAGAGAAGCACATCAAGAGAGAATCTAATAGATTTCACTGAAATTTCCATCTTATCTATTGGGCACAGTGTCTGTTAAAAATGGATGCCCAGAAAATATTTGTTAAGCCAATCAATGGACTGATTTTTAAGTCTTGTGTGAGTTGTCTTACATTCAAGTTTTTCATTTGGCTAAATGAGAGTTTGAGAGTTGTCATGCTTTAGAAACAGCTTAGGGTAAAGAACTTCTTTGTGAATACAATGAGAAAACATTTCTAATAAACAATGGTTGTTCCCCTAGAGTGCTTAAGGACATGCAGTCACCCCAACATGGCCAAAGTCCTCTGCAGGATTCAACATTGTAATGTATCAAGGGCCACATGGAGGTTATGGTGCTGTATCCCCATTAGGGTTTCAAAGCCACATGCACTCAGGATGCACTGAGTGAGGCCAGGAAATCTTTACTGAAACTATAAGGAACACTCAGGATCAGAGGGCTGCTCTTTAGCATCAGTACACCCTGAGGCTACTGCTTGTATATCTCACAGAAAGATGAAGGCCTGGTTATTCTAAGGGAACTGTGGAGATTTTCCTTATAGTTTGTGTTTTTAGGATATATGAGGAATAGGATATTATCATTAATAATTTGTATGAAAAAATAATTTTTCCTCTACTACACATGTAATTTTTAAAGATCTAGTGTATTTCTATATTTTGGGTTTTCTGTTTGTTTTAATTTTTACAGGAAACTATAACTTCATTTTTGGTATGAGGAACACCTTCATATCAGGAATTGTTTGCTGGACCTGCTGTAGGAAGTCAACAATTAGATATTAAGATTTATGATAAAACAGTGTCCAATATCTATGTCTACCCTACACATTTCTGAATATGTTGTTGCTGTTAGGTGCCATCAAGTCAGTGTCTGACTCATAGCTACCCTACATACAACAGGCAGAACACTATTGTCAGTGCTTCTCTGCTATTCATAGGGTTTTCAATGGCTGATTGTTTTTTGGGGAGTAGGTTCCTGGTTCCTTCTTCTAAGCCTACAGCACCTGGTGTTCCCAGGCAGTCTTCCATCCACGTATTAACCAGGCCTGACCCTGCTTGGCTTCTGAGATATGATGGGATCAGACACCACACTGGTGTGGCTGCAGGCTCCAAATATGTTAGCAGGGAGCAAAATGAATTAGAAAGGGACCTTGAACTAATGTTTATAGAATATTTCAGCAACCGTGTGTTTCGTGGAATTCTTTCTTGATTTGGACCTCCAAGACAATACTTATATTGTCATCTAAGAGTGGAGGCCTGTGTAAGCACCTGTTTCAATCCTTGAATGCAGCATTTATATTAGGGCAAATAAGGCTCTTTGGGGAAGGCTTAATATTTCCCCGTGATTTGGGGATAGAGGTTTCTTGGGTCTCTTTTATCCCTGTTCTTCCCATAACATTTAACTGTGATCATATAATCTACTTGTCTTGAGAATCTCCGGCCCAAACAGGCTACATTATGTAGAGAATCATGCCTCTTTTACCACTGTATCTCTACCAGATAAAGGGCCTGATACATAGTAGATGCTCACTAAATGATAGGTGAATCAAGCAAACTACTTTATGAGAACTGCTCAAAAACCAGGAAAATATTTACATTTTTTCCTTGGTTTCATTATAAAATCAATTTGTCTACTTTTCAGATCCAGTGAAGATTATTTAAAGCACATGAACTTTTGTTCTTTTTCTTAATACAGAACTGGTTTGTATTGTGAGGCATTCACAAAGGCTGCAACTAGAAAGTGAGAAATGGATTTCATCCTGGTTTTCAAATGTATTTAGCATCATGTTTATAAATACAGAAAACACATTGCTGAAAAGCCCAGCCTTCTTTGAATAGGTTGCAAGCTTACTGGACCTAAATTTTGCTTGAACCTAAACTCTAGCAAGTGGACCGCTGAAGGTTAAGATTATAAATTTGTTGTTGTTGTTAGATGCCGTAGAGTTGGTATCCGACTCATAGCGACCCTCTGTACAACAGGGGAAACACTATTGTCAGTGCTTCTCTGCTGTTCATAGGGTTTTCAATGGCAGATTGATTTTTGGAGGGGGTTGCCAGGTCCTTCTCCCAAGCCTACAGATTCTGGTGTTCCCAGGCGGTCTCCCATCCAGGTACTAACCAGGCCCGACCCTGCTTAGCTTCCGAGATCTGATGGGATTGGATGCCACAGGGCTACGGCTGCAGGCCAAGATTATAAATTAGAACAATAAAAAAGTAAAAACTACAAATTTTCAATTTTTATCACTGATTTTTAATTTATTATGCTAAAAATTATAGCCATTACCTTTACTATATGAACATCCAAACTGAACCCAACTTGAGAGGGAAAAGAGACATACTAATAAGGTATGGGGGAAGCCAGTTTCCTCCACTCTTCCCACTGATCTTTACTGAGATTGTCAATTGTAATGCCTACCAATAGAAGACATTACAACACTGTAGAAAAAGCAGTAGGTGAGAGGTCAAAAAACTGGTATTTAGATTCTGATCCTGCCACTATGTGACTGTAGGCAAGACACTGTACCTCTCTGTGCCTTGGTTTATCAACCATAAGCAAGGAGATGGTCTGACGCTCAGGTGATGCTATGCCACAGACCTGTAATCCCAGCACCTGAGGAAGTGGAAGCAGGAAGACTGAGTTTGAGCCCAGAGGCAGTCTGCACAGCTTAGTCAGGTCCTGCCTCAAAATAAAAAATCAAAAAGGGGCTGGGGATACAGATCAGTGGGGAATGCTTGCTTAGCAAGTGCAGGGCCCTGAGTTCAACCCCTAGTACCTGGGGTGGGGGGAATAGATGGCCTGAAATACCTCTAAATACCCTTCCAGTGCTTAAATTTAGTGAGTCTACAAAGTCACCATAAAAACACCTTGTAGTCATAGCTGTTATTACTACTTGTAATAAGATATGCCCACAACTTGCATCATTTAAATTTTACTAGAAAACATGTGGAAAAGGGAAAATAGTTCATACTCAATAAGCAGCTTAACACAGGTAACTAAATATCCTGTAATTTATTAAATGCTGTTTCCCTGAAATTAGGATAAATGTTTTATATAGAGTAACTATTTAATCTTCACATTTACTTCTTACTATAGATGGTATTTTTGTTGATGTTGTTTAATCTCTGAATCTTGAGAGAGGTTCAATAATTTCCCAAGAAAACATTGTTAGCAAGTGGTAGGGGCAGGATTTCAGCCGAGGTCTTACTACCTTTAATCATTATTCCATACAGTCTTTCATCAGGCTAGATTTTCTTTTCAAGTTAATGAATTTCATTAACCTCTGCTAGTATAAATTGAATGTGGTAAGGTACAATGAATGTATCTCTTCAATACAGTTATTTTTTTCCATGTGCACAATGGAAACCCCCTCATTGAATGTAGTTGAAACAGTCCTGGATTGATTAATTTAAAATGCCAGTTGAAATGGGGAGCTTTGCATTTTATTTCAGCTTAAAACATAAATGTGCATTTCTGTGACCGAATTCTGATGAGGTACAAAGTCCTTTTGAGCATGTCTCACGCTGATAAAATACTTTGTAATCATTCTTGCATAGCCACATCCTTAACTTATCCATAAATTCCAATTTCTCTTTCTCGAAAGTAAAGAAAAATGCAAAGACACCTGTGAAGCAATTTATTTATGGATCCCTTCAGCCTTTTCAGATTTTTTTTTACTTCATTTTCACTCTTTGCAGAACATTTCTGTTGTCTTGCTCACATCTACTTCTTATGAACTGAGTCATTTCCCCACTCCCTCAAGATTCATATGTAGAAGCCCTGACCCCCAGCATGACTATATTTAGAGATAGGACCCTTGGAAAAGTAATTGCGATTAAAAGTTCATAACAGTATGGCTCCCACTGAATATGGCGAGTGTCTTTATAAAAGGAAGAGGCACCAGAGTTCTCCCTCTCTCTAAGTGTTCAAAGAGGAAAGACCAGGTGAGGTCACAGAAAGAAGGCAACCAACCACCTGCTCGTCAGGAACAGTACCTCACCAGAAACTGAGTTTCCTAGGACCTTGACCTTGGACTTCTCAGCTTGCTGAACTGTGAGAAATAAATGCCTGTTGTTTAAGCCAAGTCTGTGGTACTATGTTATGGCAGCCAAAACAGATTCATACATTAACTCAAAAACATTTTTAAGCAACTGACCATTAAAGTTTGGATAAAGCATTGAATGAAATATTTATAGAGAAAAACTCCCTTTTTTAACATACGTATTTGTTGGTGTCTCACCAACGAATGAGTTTTGTAACTGTACAACTAGAAGACATGTTTTGCAATAAATAAAACAGACCTTTGGGATATATGCCTCAATAGTGGGGCAGAAAGGTGGACCAGGGAAGTAACACAAGAGCATCTCCAGCATGATGGACATCAGACACTAAGCATGTTTTATATTAGAACAGACAGTACAATTAATTCAGCTCCTGGGATAAAAGAGCCCCTGCTGCATTCATTTGTTCATCTGATAAAGCACACTTTCATTTGTTTCCATAGTACTTTAGAACAAACTTCAAGTGACAAGATAGGTTCCTTAACACCAGGGAATGATCCAGACTTTATGGAATCAGACCCTACAATGAACAATGCCTGTTTAAGAAAAAGAACACCAAATTATGAATGTACAATTTGGTATCAGGGTCTTGTAAGGGGCCAATCAAGGCAGGATACCTGAAGCTCAAGCCTCATTAGCATCCAAGGTAGTCCACCTCTACCACTCACAGACGTCTTCCTCCTGCTATGAATTTGAACTTCACCTGGACTGCACTATGCTGGTGTTCATTTAGTCATTCAGTAAGTATTTACTGAGTACCTATTTTACCACAGCCACTACTCCAGGAGCCAGGGAATATGAGAGAGAAAGTAAGTTTTCTTAATCATTACAGAACTTATATTCTTGGAGGAAAACAGAATGTAAACAAATAAATGATACAATTTCAAGTAGAAATAAGTGAGAATGGTGCGCAGTAGATACCAGATCATACCAAAAATGTGGCTGTTTTTAAAATCACTTTTTTGCTGAAAAAGGAAAAGTGTTTCTGAACAAAATGTTTCCAACAACACGAGAATCATGCTGTGTCTTGACACACACAGAACTGCTGAAGAGATTCTGAGCTGGTGAAGGAGCTTCTTCCTTAGAACAAGACTTTCTAATCTCACGTGGTTGTTTTGAAAACTAGGTACATTGTGTTATGATCCTTCATGCGATGAGACATAAAAATGGGCAACTTAGTTTGAGTTTTCCACAAATAGAAGAAATAAACTTTACAGCAATGAATGTTTTATAGAGCATCATTATAAATGAGCCTCTCATGGAAACATAATCCAAAGAGATGTTCTGAAAGTCAAGGAAAAACCAGATACTCTTACAAGTAATTTTACTTGATAGAATATATTTGCTTTGCCAAATTATAATTTAATTAAAAGCCATGTCAACAAAGACCCACCCAAAAGCTTGGCAGACATATGATACTTAGCAAAAGTAGGGATGATTAATATTTCTGCAATAATCTTTATTAATCATCTTTAAATTCTGGGCTACATATTATGTGAGAGATCTAAAATTTTTAAAGGCTTAACAGTTTTCATAACATTTAATTTTCCTAAAAATGAAAAGTTCCAAATACACGCTGTCCAAGCCCTCCAAACTCAAAGAGATACGAGTTACTCTGTAAAAATCTGTATCAAATATGTAATAGGTTAAACTCCCTAAACAGATGGCAAGACTCTGTTTTTTACTTTGTCTTTTACTAGCAAGCCAGAAAGAATAATATTTGAAAATGGTCAAATTATAAAAGGGAAGATTGCCATTGCCTAACTCAAATCAATTTAGGAATGAAAATGTATGCCAGTGCTGCTTAGTTTTTCCCATTCATGGTGGAGAATTGAAGAGCTAGCTGTTTTCTCATTTTTTTCTCAGTAATCTCATTTTATTGATTAATTTTAATGTACAACATAATGGGTCTCATTATGGCATTTTCATGCATGCATTTCATTGTATGTTGCTCATGTTCACGTTCCCATTACCATCTCATGACCCCTCTCCCTCCCCACCAATGGTCCCCCTTCTACTTGCATGTCTTTTTTGTGAGTATATCTATCTATATGCCTGCAGCCATGCTACTGTGGCATTCGATCCCATCAGATCCCGAAAGCTAAGCAAGGTCAGACCTGGTTACTACTTGGATGGGAGACCGTCTGGGAACACCAGGTACTGTAGGCTTGGGAGAGGACCCAGAAACCCACTCACAAAAGGAATCAGCCACTGAAAACCCTAGGAAAAGCAGAGAAGTACTAATAATAGTTAGTTGTATATAGGGTCGCTATGAGTCAGACACTGACTTGAAGGCACGCAACAACAACAACAAAAACAACAACAACAACATGTTTTTTATTACATTCAATAACAACTCTTGTTTTATCCTCTGCTAAAAAATATATAGTATAAACATGCTTCTCCATACAGAAATTATAAACAGAATGAAAATGCATGAATCTTTCTTAATCTTCTAAAGTTTATCATCCAGACTGACTCTTATGGCTGGCTCCCTGACCCTTAATTATTTTTATCTCCTTTTGAATCCTTTTATTAATTAGCAGGGATTGTTTGGAAAAATAGTGAAATACTAATACTAGAAATTGTGTTGTTGTTGGGTGCTGTCAAGTTGTGTCCAACTCATAGCAACTCTCATAAGGGTTTTCAATGGCTGATTGTTTTGGGAGTGTGCTGCCAAGTCCTCAAATTTTTGCAGTGACGGGGATTGAACTTAGGGCCTCAGAGAGTGCAGAGCAGTGCTCCACCAACTGAGCTAAATCTTAGCCCAATACTGGAAAAGTATATCAAAAATGATCCATTTTAGTCAGTGTTACATGTAGAGTATTTTGGCTTTTGGTTTTGACATTTAATTAGTTAATTAATTAATATTTATTTAGCAATAGTAGGTAGTTGAATCCAGGGCCCTCCACATACCTTGCAAATGCTCTACTACTGGCATGCACCCCCAGCCTGTTTTTTTTTTTTTTTTTTTTTTTTTTTTTTTTTTTTTAATCTTGAGACAGGGTCTTGCTAAATTAAACAGGCTCCCTCTGGATGTTGAACTTGTCATCCTCCTGCCTCAGCCTCTTGAGTTGCTGGGATCAGATGTGTGCACAACCATGCCTGGCTTTGCTTTTGCTTTTATCGTGATAGTTGAAAATTCTCTACCTTTTATTGATATTAGTTCTAAATTAACTGAAAATATCATGCTTATACTTAAGGTTGTTGTGCTGCCACCTTGGGATTGTCAACAAAAACTTTTGGAACCATTTAACAAATTCTTCACTACAAGCCACTATTGTGATGGATGTGAACATACTTTGCCCTGTTAAAACTACTTGAGAAATATGCAGTCTTTTTATCATACACTCACAATCATAAATGTCACTTACCTCAAAAACATGATACCACATAGTTGATTACTTCGAGTTTACTGGGGAAGCATTTTGTGCAAACACATTTCTCTTTTGTCTTTTTCCATATGGATGATGCATAATCTCCTCAAGTATCCACATGTTAATTCCTTATCTCTATGGCCTTCTCTTACCTCCTCTTGCTCTTATATTTTCTAACTTGGCCTATGACAAGACAATCATCCAGACAATTAGGGAAAATAAAGAGGGAAAAATAACTAGCCTGGATTCAGGGCTTAAATACTCTTTCTCTTAAAACCTAGTATCGAGTAGTCACATATGACCCAAAGATCTGTCATAGAAAGAGAACACTGATTGGCTAATTGACTGATTCATCAAACCTTATGGAGCTTCTCATGAAATGGACAAGGATAGCACTCAGCTGCATTAAATCAGTGAGCACGCCCACCTCAGCCTATTTCAGCTATGTAAATGAGTAAGCACCACTGCAGGCTCCATGACATAAATGGGGGATAAATAAAGGAGTTGGCAATTCTACCTGGGGAAGGATGGCTGCCAGGAAAGGCAAAGTAGTATGGAGAAATTTCCCCAACTAAAATATGATACCTGATCAGTACATCAACCAAACTGAACAATCATGGTATGTCTGGTAGAAAAAGAAAAAGGACTAATGCTGTTAAGGAATTCACTACTGGATAAATAACCTAACACTTAAAAAACTAAATATTCCGCATTAATATTTACTGAATTAGAGATTTTACTCTAAGTATCAGTGGGACCTGGGCTGGGATTTAGCTCAGTTGGTAGAGCGCTGCGCTGCAGTCTCTGAGGTCCTGGGTTCAATTCCCAGCACCTCAAAAATAGGAGAAGGGCCTGGCAATCCACTCCCAAGGCAATCCCAAAACAGCCATTGAAAACCCTATGAGGGTCTCTATGAGTCAGATACCGACTTGACAGCACCTAACAACAACAACATCAGTGGGACCACTCATTGTAGACCTCATGTAGTTTAGTGAAAAGACAAGTGTAGGGAAAAAAGAGGAAGAAGCAGAAAACGCAGATGTAAGGGCCATTTGCACCTAAGTAGCAATTAATACTTTGGATAAAATAAGGTTCTCTTGAGAGAAGCAGTGAGAAAAGTCAGAAGAGAAGCTGAAGTTAGAGTCCAAGAAAATACACCAGTATTTGTATAGCAGATAGGAAGACCTAGATTAAGAAATCCAATCAGGAAAGAAAAACAAAGAATGCTAGAAGAAAAAGAAG
>VMDO01000610.1:145396-278183 GCA_007922755.1 Pedetes capensis | reverse complement strand
TGGGCTGGGGGCGCAGCACAGCTTTCCGCCCACTTGGGAGACCACTTGGGAGAACCAAATCCTCTTGTGGGTGGGATGATATTCAACCCCCCAGAGAGAGTCTGTAGTAGGTCTGCCATGCACAGCAATTGCGCTAGAAACTGTTCTTATTGTGTCTAATTGTCCCGCAAGACTCTGCCAGAAAGGAGCACTCTGTCCGTGTGGTGCTCAGCCTCCTCCGCAGACCTCACCTTTCTCCACAGTGCGGTGGGGTGACTTAGGATCCCCTCTGGTGTGTCTGGGGTCCAGGCATATGTGTGCCCGTATGTCTGTGGAGATTGCGTCTGCATGACTGTCCCGCCACAACAGGAGAGAGGGAGCCGCGTTTCAGCTCTGGATGTGTGCCACTGGCACTGGTTTCCCACTGCCACAACAGGAGGGAGGGTGCGATTCCGTGCTGACTCACCAGAAAACTTGCAGTTTGTGTCCCTAGGGCAGGGTGACAGTGTGATGTCAAGGTTGCATGCTGTATTGGGTCCGGCTCCCCTGGGTGTGTGGGCAAAGTCCCCTCCGAGTCTCCAGGGTTCTATCCTGCCATCTTGTCCTGTGCTGTAGTCGCGCTCCGAACTTCCCCGCTGGCGGTGAACTGCTCCGCCAGTTTCCGCCGAAAAGGAGCTCCCCGGCCACGCGCAACTTAGCCGCCTCCACAAGCCCCCGACTTCTCCGCAGCACAGTGGGGTGATTTGGGCTCACCTCTGATGTATCTGGGATCCGGGCATATGTGTGCCCAATTTTCTGTGGAGTTCGCGACCATAGGCCTGACCCGCCGCAACAGAAGGGAGGGGAGCCGCGTCTTAGCTCTAGACGTGGATCGCTGGCACCAGCTTCCCCGTTCGCTCCGCGGCCGCTATGGAGGGCGTTTGTGGGCCCCCTCGCGGTGACTCACCTAGGATCTGCAGTCTGTGTCCCGCAGGCGTGGTGAGAGTGTGCTGCCAAGGTTGCACTCCGTGTTGGGTCCGGGCCTTGGGTGCGTGTGCGCGAAATCCTCTCCAAGTCTCTGGGATTCTATCCTCTGTCTGTGTGATGGCGAAATGGCGGCGTCCTGCTGCTGGCCACTGTGTAGCTCCTCTGAAGCCTAATCCTTGATTTCAGTGCATACCTAGTTTCATTCTCTATCTCTCAAACTAAATTATCTCTGTTTCTATTTATTCAATTGGCTTTTTTAAACCCCTAATCAAGGCTTCTTATTGCTCCGGAACAGAAGGTGTGTGTTATCTGTCCGCCATCTTGACTCCGCCCCCATTAATCTATAGTAACACTAAAATAATTAAAAGGGCTGGAGGTGTGACTCAGTGTTACAGTACGTATCTAGCATGTGCAAAGCCCTGGGTTCACCAGCACCATAAATCTCCAGCACCATAAATAAGTAAGTAAATAAGTAAATAATGAAATCAAAGCAAATGCAAAATCTAGCTGGATTCTGTTACCTGCCCAAGGCCCACACCCATAAGGGAGTTTGCAAAGTGTTGGAAAAGTGGTTTCTCGGGGCCCTGACACCAAGCGGGGCCTGGAGAATCTCAGGAGACAGGTTCAGTATTCTTTACTCCACTGCCCTGACCCATCCAACTTCACCCGTGGTGTCCGCAGCCCACTGTGTGGAAGCCCGCTGTTAGCTTCTGGCCACCTTGGACTGTGCCCTTTTTTGGAGCACACCGCCAGCCCTGGGACTTTTGCTTCTGTCCCTCTGTGCAGAGAATGGCTCTCTCTTCTGCCTCTTGCTCAAGTGGGGGAGATTCTGTTCCTCCCATGAGGCGAGACTCAGATGCCACACTTATAGAGAATATCTTCTTTTCACACAGCCACCATTGTCCTCCCAACCAGTGCCCCTATTACTCCCTGTGAACTTTTTTTGTCGACCATCCTAGTACAGATCAGATAGAGTAGGAAGGGGGTGAGTCACTCTTGGGGGACTCCGAGCTGATGGAACGGGCACTTAAGTCACATTTGTTCTCTTGAGCCAATTGGGAAGGCTTGGGGCTGTGACAGGCTCTTGTCAGATGAAGCCTTGTGAAGCGTGTTCCTTGCTCTGGGCCTCTGCTCTGCTCTGCTCTGCTGGGTGCTCAATAATGCTGGGGACCATGTGAGCCTGAGAGAGGTACTAGGGACCTGGGTTTTCCTGGAAGGAGATCTGCAGCTGCTCTTCCCCACTCTAGAGACCAGCCAGCCCTGCAAAGAGGGGCAGTGGGGACCCTGAGTGGCAGGGCAAGAGCAGCTGTCTGGGGTACAGGGCACCTGTGTGGGAAATGCATGTGTAAAGCACCCATAGACATCTCTGGGAGTGTGAAAGCAAAGTGTCCTTCAGGGCCTAGCTCCCCATTCATCTGGTCTTTGGGACAGTACACTTCTGTGCCCTCCTCTGGCATTGTGACCCCTGCTTAGCCCTTTACTTTTTGGCCCCATCCACCACCCACTGTGAGCAGGCTGTGCCCTGCCCTCTACCTCCCCTCAGCTAAGTCAGCGTGACCATAGATCATGCATTCCTTCCTTCACAGGGGTGTGGAAGGAGTTTGGGAATGCAGGGTGAATTTGCGGTAGGAAGGGAGAAGCAACCCCCCCACTAGGGCTCCCATCTCTCTCTGGGTGCCCTGCCAGGCTCACTTTTAGCACCAGGGGTAGGGGCCAAAGGCAGAGCGAGAGCCCATGCAGCAGGCTGTTCCCTGGCCCAGCTTCCACTCTGAGAAAAGGGCAGCTGTTTCTCATTTGCACAGAAGCTCAGCATGGGTTGGCAGAGGCCCTGGAGAGCTGTCACCTTCCTGGGCTCCACACTCCCTCCAAAGTAGGGACTAGGGCACATTCATCTTGGTGTTGAGAGCATCCACCACTGCAGGTCTCGGTGAAAGGTTGACGAATAGCGTTTAGTTCAGTTGGCCTTTGAAAATGAAACTGTTAGACTGGGGAACTCAGTGAATGATGAATAGTGTCATGATGTGGTCCTTTAATGTCTCTCAGCCTCTGTTTCCTCAATTATGACTAGTATCCATCTCTTAGGATTATTTAAAGCTCAAAGTGGCTAATGCATATAAAATACTTGGCTCATCAAATGTTTTTTCCCTCCCTTAAAAATGTTTCGGAGGGGCTAAGGGTTTAGCTCACTTGGTAGGGTGCTTGCTTAGCATGCACTGAGGTCCTAGGTTCAATCCTCAGCACTGAAAAAAAAAACCTGAAATAAATGAATTCTGAATTTGGACTATAACTAGGCATATTCTGAGAAAAGAATATATTGGGTCTTTTAAAAATAGAACAGAGGTTTTGTTGTTTAACAGTATGACCCATCATGCTGCAAAAATAATGAAAAATAAATTACTTACAGCATATTATACTTTCCAGAAAGAACAAAGCTTTGAAATCAAACTTCAGGCTTTTTTTTTCTTTTTCCCCCGTGCGAGGATTGAACCCTCAGCTTTACAAAGCTGAGCAACTTCTCTATCACTGAGCTACATCCCCAGCCAGATAAACTTCATTTGTAGTTGCAGCTTTATTAGCCTATTTGAACCTGAGATTCCTCATCTATAAAATGGAAATAAATGCCCTACTTTAAAAAGTAGCATTAAGTGAGATGCTTGCTAAAGCGGCCATAACAAAATACCACAAAATGGGTTCTTAACAGAATTTGTTTTCTCAGGCTGGGCGTGGTGGCTCATGCCTGTAATCCTAGCAACTGGGGAAGCAGATGCAGGAGGATTGCACATTCAGAGCTGGAAGCAGCCTTGTAACTTAATGAGAGCCTGTCTCAAAATAAAAAATAATAAGTGAGCTATGGGTATAGACCAGTGGTAGGGCACTTGCAAAGTATGTGCAAGGTCCTAGGTTCAACACCCAAGTACACCAAAAAAAAAAATTGTTTTCTGAGAGTTTTGGAGGCTTAGAAGTTCAAGGTCAAGGTATCCGCAGAGTTAGCTTCCTCTGAGGTTTTCCCCTGGTTTGCAGGAGGCTCTGTGGTGCCTGTGTTTTCACATGGCCTTTCCACTGCGTATGTGAGATTAGATTAGGGCCTCTCTAACACCCTTATAAACACCCTGTCTCCAAGTACAGTCATATTATGAGGTGCTAGAGATTAGGCCTTCCATATACAAATGGGGGGCGGGGGGTAGGCACAACTTAACTGGTGACATTTGCAAGACAGAGATGTCAATGGATGGAAGTAGCTCTTCCAATTTAGATCTGTGTTCTTGAGTTCTTTCCTGTTCCTTGCTAAAGACTGTATTTAGTGTGTGGGGTTATCCTGAGGGCAGGAAGTATTTATTATTAAGTATCTTCCTAACCCCACCTCTCCATACTTTCTGTTAAAAGAAACTAACATGGTAGGGTGACACTTAGAGAGCAAAACAGACCTCCTTTCAGTCTCTGGGCCCACAGTCCCAGCTTAGGGTCAGTAATTCATCATTCAGCAGAAACCAGGCTTGGCTTTGTAATGTCAGCAGAAGATTAAGTTTCTTTTCTTTCTTCCTTCCTTCCCTTCCTTCCTTCCTTCCTTTCTTTCTTTCTTTTTCTTTCTTTCTTTCTTTCTTTCTTTCTTTCTTTCTTTCTTTTTGATGTGATGCCGAGATTGGACTCAGGGCCTTGTACATATACATACTTTACTACTGAGCTACATCCCCAGCCCCAGGATTAAGTTTTAAATGTGTAACAATCAAGATGAGAAGGAAACCTAACAACAGTGCAGATAAAAATGGAATCACCCCAGCGCTGGAGAGGCAGAGGCAGGAGAATCATGTGTTTGAGGCCAGCATGAGTGACAGCGAGACCCTGTCTCAAAAACCAAACAAGCAAACAAAAAATTGAATCAGGCAAAACATTGTGCTCAGTGAAAAAAGCCAGACATAAAAGGCTACATGTTCTATGATTGCAATTAATATGAAATGTCCAGAATAGACAAATCATGTTCAGAGAAAGCACATTAGTTGATTGTAGGAGGTTGAGAGGAGAATGGAAATGGGAATTGACTGCTAGTGGGTAAAGGGTTTCTTTTTGGGATGATAAAAATATTCTGTTTGAAGCTGGGGGTGTAGCTCAGTGGTAGAACTCTTGGCTAGCATACTTGAAGCCCTGTGTTTAGTCCCCAACATTGCAAAAATAAAAACAAAAATATCCTGGAGTTAGATATAGTGATGGTTGCAGAACTCTGTAACTATACCAAGGCCCATTGAATTATACATTTCAAAAGGGTGAATTTTACAGTATATGAACCATATCTCAATAAAACTATTATTTATTAAAGCGAATTAGGGTGGTGGCGAGCTTATATGAGTAGCTTTTCTCTATTCCACAGATATTCTGCAACTCTTTGTGTGTGTGTGTGTGGGAGGGGTGCTGAAATTCAAACCCCGGGCCCTGCACATACCAGGCAAGCACTCTACCACTGAGCTATATCCCCAGCTATAATTTCTTTTTTTAAATGGAAAAAAACCCTAGAGTTCTACATTTCAGTATGGTTACTTAGGGTACACTTTTGTGTGATACTGAATTAGAGCTGTGCAAAGAAAATGTCCATGAAATACTAAGGGGTCACTTTTGTTCCTAAAATATCAATGACTGACTGAGATTTGCATGTTATAAACAGGCTAAAAATAGAAAATGGGAATGTACATGGTGATGGCTAATAATCAGTTTAATCCCATGTAATGTGTGTCTCCTAAGAGAGATAGTCTGTCCTTTCGTCAATCACAGATCTGTGGTCTGGTGATATTAGCTCTTTGTTATTTGACAGAGTCAAATTGATACTGGGCATTGAAATCCATGTTGTTGTTGTTTTGACGTATCAGTGTTCACTCAGAGAACTGCTGGTTCCCCAGTTTGACATTATTTTTAATCCAATGCCGGGAGATTTCTGAGCCATATATATTTTTAATGCATGCTAAATAATTCATCAAGGAACGTGCACGTTGTGACATTAGTGGCTACCTCACTTCCAACTTGGCCGTTTCCACCTCATTTTTAACCTTGTCGAGCCTCTCAGCAATCTGTTTCTTGGTTAATGACTGCATAAAATCATCTCAGAAAGGAAAGCTAAAGACTTTTGCATTACCTTTTGCTAGTTTCTGCTTTCAATCCACCCTTTGGTATTTGCAAAGGTCAGATGAGCTATTTCAGTGTCCACAGCCCTGATTAATGGGAAAGCCTGCGTTTCCATTGGCCCCCAAGGATGAAGGATTCGTGCGGCGGTGGCAGGTAGCATCTGCTGGAATGTCAGAGCCTCGGTGTTGGGAATTGGAGGAGCAGCGGGCCTATGAAAAACGAGGAGGCACTCCTCTGATGCTATCCCTCAACGAGTTTTTCTCCTTTGCAATCATGCAAACATCTCCAGGAGCATCCGTTCTCCTCCGTTAAGCCTTGTCGCTAAGAATTTAAAATGAGAACACAAGCGCCCCTTCCCTGAGAGGCTGTGGGTTGTTTGCAGGGCCTCCTGCTTCCCCACCAGCAGGCTGCCTTAGCTCCCTGTTGTTTGGCATGTTTGTGAACAGCTTTTCACCCCTCCTTGTAGGAGATGTTGGTTTTAGTCTAAGTTAAATAAAAATCATTGTGTTGGCGTGGCGATTTTAGCCAGAGAAGCAGGTGCCTGGTGCATTAGGGAGAATAACTCTGAATAACATGGGAATCTCTTTCCCCACTCAAGAGCAGATGGTCTGCCTTCGTTCATCTTGTGACCTTTCTTTGCTTCTAAGACACCAAGTCTCTCATCCCACAGATCATAAATATTCTTCAGATTTGCAGCCATAGAGGTGAGAGGAGCATCAAGCCGTGGGTATCATTTTCCATTTGTCTGGAACCTTTGAAGGAAACTGTTAGAGCCTTTTTCGGCACCAAATTAGCCTCCCGCAGCCATGAGCCTTACAGACAGGTGAAGGGCACCCCAACAGTGTTGCCTTGGCCAAAGTCAGGAAGCAGTCCTCCTCCGCTCAGTGTCCTGCTAGCCTCATCTGTCCACTCACTGGGCAGCCTCTCCAGCATCCGCTTCAGGTCAGGTACCATGATGACTGGCACAGCCCTGCCTGCCTGCCTAGGGGCTGCATTATTTATGTCACTAATAGTGATAATAGCCATCTGGTGTTAGTTACTTTGTCTGCTCCTCTCTATACCCTAGTACCCACCTTCTCATCAGGAGACAGACCCATAAGTGCAGTGTGGCTGTGTTTGGATAATGTGTGTACACTGGGCTGGGCAGAGGGAGGACACCTTCACAATGGATGTGACATTTGAGCTGGTCTCCTGCAGGAGTTTAGCAGGAGCAGGAAGGGGCATGTTAGGAAGGGAGGACATTAGAGAAAAGGGACCTGTGTGAGGGAAGCAGGTAGACCTAAGACCCTGGGTTACATGTGGGGACCAGTGAGGCATGAGAGGCAGAAATAAGGGTTGGTTAGAGACCATCACACTGAGAATCAGGAGAGTAGATTGTATTTGGAATTAAGTGGGTTAAGTGGAGTTAGGTGGTTTGTTTGTTTTTGTGATGCTTGAGGGTTGAACCCAGGGCCTCGCACATACTTTGCAAGTGCTCTACCACTGGGCTGCACTCCCAGGCCATTTTGATTTTTTATTTTGAGTCAGGGTCTCACTAAGCTATACAGGCTTCTTCTGGCCTTAAACCTGCGATCCTCCTGCCTCAGCCACTTGAGTTGCTGGGATTAAAGGCATGCACCACCACACTTAGCCTGATTCCTAGTATGAAGGGAGAAGATATGATCGGTCAGATTTGTTTGATTTCTTTTTTTTTTAATTTCCTTCCTTCCTTCCTTCTTTCCTTTTCTTTGTACTGGGGATTGAATCCAAGGCAGTGAGCACACTAGGGGAGCACTCTGCCAGTGAGCCACACCCTAGCCAGGTTCTGGTTTAAGATGACCATCCTGGGGCAGTGTGGAAGGCAGTCTAAGAGGAGACAGATGGAGGAAGCAATGCCCTTGAACAGCTGTGGCAGGATCTCCACCGGAGGCCTGAAGGTGGGTCATCCCTTTAGCTCCCACCTGCACTCACCACTGCTCCTTCCCATCACTGCTTTCTTGCTCCTGCAATCTCCCATGGATCCCCCAAATCCTCTTCACTGTCATGTACTTCTGCCTTCCTGAGGCCTTTCCTAGACTCTCTAGGCAGCAGGGCTAAGCTGTCCCCTGCACCCTTATAGCAGGGTATAAGCCACCATTTGGCCCTCGGTGGAGACGTGCCTGGCTTTCCTGACTCCCCAACTTACATCAGCAGCACTTCGGACCCATATAGTAAGGCAAGAAAGAAGGAAGGGCACTTTCAAGTGAATATTACAGTGGATTGGAGGGGATTTAGGATTTGGGGACAGACCAAACCCTAGTTTGAGGACCATTTTTACCTTACTTATTCTCTAGGAAATGAGATGATTGTTTCTGTTTTTTATCTTTTTAGTATGGAAAGTTTCAATCATAAGCATGAGCAAGGAGGATAGGATAAGGAACTTTGGGTTCCTTTACCCACAATTTGGCTTTAATAGCTCTCAGCAATCCTTCCCCACCCTGCTTTATTTTGAAGCAAATTCTAGGCATCATATTTTACCCAGAAATACATTGTTATGTTGTTAGGTGCCGTTGAGTCGGTATCCGACTCATAGCGACCCTCATAGGGTTTTCAATGGCTATTTCAGGATTGCCTTGGGAGTGGATTGCCAGGCCCTTCTCCCATTTTGCGGTGCTGGGAATTGAACTCGGGAGCTCAGAGACTGCAGCGCAGTGCTCTACCAACTGAGCTAAATCCCAGCCCCCAGAAATACATAGATGTCTCTAAAACTTTTCATTTGGGAGTCTTAATCCACCTAAGCCCTAGATTTTTACCTGAAAAATGGGAGTGGTAACAATCCCATCCTAGAGCTGTGAGTAAAGCTGGCAAAAGCCTATGCTAGGTTTCTAATAGCTATCTTTTCATTACTACCTGCTTGTGGTAGGCACTGTTATAACACAAAAAAAACACAACCTTTGGGGCTACAGTGTAGCTCAGTAGTAAAGCGCTTGCCTAGCATGTGCAAGGCCCTGAGTTCATTTCTAGCATCACAAACAAACAAAATGCTCCCCCCCTCCCCTTTGGAGCAGACAAACCCAAATCCCATTCTCAGTCCTTGCACTTACCAGCACTGTCCTTTGGGGCAATTTACCTTAGTCTGAGCCTCAGTAGCTTCATCTTTACTGGGGGACATAATAGTTCCCTCATAGGGTTGTTGTGAGGTTTAAATGGGACAATGTAAGTTTTAGCACATAGTTTGTTATTTATTTATTTATAAATCTGGGGGTTAAACTCAGGGCCTTGCTCATACTAAGCAAGTACTCTACCTCTGAGCTGTATTCCCATCCCTCAAAAAAATACATTTTTTTTTGAGACAGAGTCTCACTAAGTCATGGAGACTGCCTCTGTTCTTGAACTTGTGATCTTCCTGCCACAGCCTCCTGAATTGCTGGGATTACAGACATGTGCCATAGCACTCGGCTATGTTGTTGTTAGGTGCTGTCGAGTCGGTATCCAACTCATAGCGACCCTCTGTACAACAGGGGAAACACTATTGTCAGTGTTTCTCTGCTGTTCATAGAGTTTTCAGTGGCAGATTGATTTTTGGGAGGGGGTTTCCAGGTCCTTCTCCCAAGCCTACAGCTTCTGGTGTTCCCAGGTGGTCTGCCATCCTGGTACTAACCAGGCCTGACCCTGCTTAGCTTCCGAAATCTGACGGGATCAGATGACACAGGGCTACAGCTGCAGGCCGCACTCGGCTATACTAAGCTTCTAATACACAGTAGCTGATATTACAAACGTTCTTTAAATTTGTTATTTCTGCTGGGCTTGGTCATGCGCACCTATAATTCCACCGAGTCAGGGTGGAGATAAAAGGATTGTAAGTTCAAGGACAGAAGCAGCCTGTGTGGTTTAGGGAGACCCTGTCTTAAGATATAAAATAAAAAAGGGCCTGAGGGTGCAGCTCAATGGTAGAACACTTGCAAAGTATGTCTGAGTTCTTGGGTTCAGCCCCCTGGTATCGCTAAATAAATAAATAAGTTATTTCTGATTCTCATAGAAAACCTGCAAAGAGGGATTTCACATCTTACGTAAAAAATGACTGAGAATTAAAGTTAAGATTAATGAACTCACCTGAGGTCTTTCTGGGGACTAATAAATTGCAGAGCCCGGAGTTTGAGCCCAGGTCTGACTGACCCCAAGGCCCCCTCCTTTATTACTGCTGCTATTTATTGAGCCTTACTGGGTGTCCTCTTAAAAAAGAACATTGTAATCTTGGGTCAGGCAGACCAGACTTGTTTGGTCCTTACCACAGTCTGCTGTTTGCAGCCAGTCATGGTTTGTTACAAGCTTATGATCATAATGACAGATCTTCCTTGGATTCCTTCTTCTGAATCTCCTTCCTCCTCTCATTTTAGGAGCTTGGTAGTGCTCATCAGCATTTGAAATGGAGAGAAGTAAAACAAGCAAGATGAGGAAGGAAATTGGAATACAAAAAATTCACATCAGCCTCTTTGTGCTAAATTTTTTTAGGGAAAGAGGCTGAAACTCTTAAGGCAGAGTCAGGTTCTTATGTTTTCCATTCAGCCAAGATCGTGAGGAGCGGATAGTACTTATTTATTCATTTCAACTGTAAAATTGCTAGGAATGGAAAATTTAAAGATAATGTGACAGATCCAGAAATCAAACCCAGGCCCAACCAGCTCATTGGCTGTACTGGTTGTGTTCTGCAACATGGCCTTTTGGGGTGGGCAGATTAGAGACCCATTAGGGAAGGCTCGAGAACTGCCCATGGTTATAAGGTTCTGGCTTGGAATCCCTATTCTGAAAGATCTGGTTTAGTTCTGGCTTAATGAGGGTTGTTGTTGTTGTTGTTAGGTGCCATCGAGTCGGTATCCAACTCATAGAGACCCTCATAGGGTTTCAGTGGCTGACTATTTCGGGATTGCCTTGGGAGTGGATTGCCTGGCCCTTCTCCCATTTTTGCGGTGCTGGCAATTGAACTCGGGAGCTCAGAGACTGCAGTGCAGCGCTCTACCAACTGAGCTAAATCCCAGCCCCCTAATGAGGGTTAGCATAACCATACTAGCATAAAGCATTTTGCCTGTCTTTTCCCTATGTTTCATTTTCATGGAACAGTGAAATTCTCTGTTATCCAGCTTTATAAATAGTGAAGACAAGCAGATAAGTAAGTTGCCTGTGGTCATTTGAGGGCAGAATGAGGACATGAATGGCATCTTTAGACTGCGACCTGTCCTCTACCTGTACCCTGCAGAGTAACTTGCTCCTCAGTAAGCACCCCTTCCATCCTGTGAGGAGCAGAATTCCAAGTTAGAATGAGAGGTCCAGGGGGCCGGGTCCCCTGCACAAGGTACTCAGACATAGAAACATTTGCTTCTGAGACAGCCTTTGTGTGCCTGTTCACTGGAGAAGTGATCCCCTTTGTGGATCTAGGTAAGTTCTGGGTGCCATCCTGACCAGCTATTTTCAATGATGTAGTTTTTTTCTTCAAATAAGACACAGGAACATATTGGAGCAGAAGGTTGAGAATCCCAGTGGTACTGCTTGCTCTCATAAGTATGATTTACAAGCTCAGTGGAGAAGCCTCCTTTTTGGATAAGACTGCAAAACCAATCACCTCATTGCTAGGATGGCAGCCTGGCTTTCTTGGGATCCAGCCAAGCAAACAATTTATGAGACTGACCCCCACACTTAACTAGCTAAAGCTTTGGGCTGTAATCCAGAATCCTTATTACAGAAAGCAGAGTTAAAATTGTTCCCTCTGAAACCCTGTGGCTGTTTATTTGAATTAGTGAAGTCACTCCAATGACAGCTGTGGAGACCAGTCTTTAATTAGGAGAATTTGCCTCAGACTTCATGAGAGTGGCCCGCCCGTCTATTCTTCCTTCCTTCCTTCCTTCTTTTTTTCCTTCCTTCCTTCCTTCCTTTTTGTTCCTTTCTTTTTTCATTATTGCATGCTTGAATCCAGGGCCTCAAGCATGCTAGGCAAGTGCTGTACCGCTGAACTGCACCCCGAGGCTTGCCCTCCCTTTTACATTATTTTTTATTTTGAGATAGGGTCTTGTTAAATTGCGTAGGCTGCCTCTGGCCTCCAGCTCATGATGCTCCTGTCTCGACATCCCGAGGCTGTGGGATTACAGGCATGAGCTACCGTTCTAGGCTACGAGAATGGCATTTCTGAGGATCTTGAGGGCTTTTCTTCCTTAATTCTTCTAGCATGACCTTATTCCTGCTGTGTGCAGAGTCACAGCTCATTTGTTCCCATAAAGCCTTTTTCCCTTCTCTGCAGTCCCAGGGCTCTCTCCTGGCTGTGGCACAAGCCCAGCTCTGAGCATGGGGACTGGTCCTAAAATCCAAGCCCTGCACCTTACTGGCAGTATGACTTTTTGGGCAAGTTATCTTATTTTTATGAGTCTTAGTTTCCTCAGCTATAAAAAAAGAGTCAAAGCATGTTTACTGCATGGGGTTGTGTAAAGCTCCCATTATTGAGTACTGTTGCCGTGTGCCAGCCAGCCAGACACTCTGCTAAGTGTTCAACATGTAGAAACTCATCTCATCTGAGTAACAGCTATCTGAAGCGGAATTCTTTTGCTTTCTCTTTACCTTTTCTCTCTCTCTCTCTCTCTCTCTCTCTCTCTCTCTCTCCTTTTGTTTGTTTTGGTGTTTTTTGTTTTTGTTTGCTTGAGACAGGGTCTTGCTATGTAGCCAGAACTGGCCTTGAGCCTCAAACTCACGATCCTCCTGCCTCAATCTCCCAAGTGCTGGGATTTCAGGTGTGTGCCACCTCGCCAGGCTCTTTCTTCTTCTTGGTACTAGGCCTTGAACCCATGTACTAGGCAAGTGCTCTCCCACTGAGCTACATCCCTAGCCCTGAAACAGAATTCTTAATTTTCCTATATTACAGATGGGGAAGTTGAGGTGCAGAATTGACACAGTGGTAAATAAAGTGCCTGCCGCAGAACCTGGTGCATAAGAGGCGCTCAGTAAATGTTTCTGAGTCTGAATGTCTCCCTTATCTATACTCTGTCCCATTTATGATTATAAATCATAATTATGATTATAAATTATGCTCTGTAGTTTTTACTTTAACTTTTTTCTGAGAATATTGAATGTATCAGCCTTATTTTCAAATCTGGTTTAAGTTTTTAAACTTCGTGTTACAGAAAATTTTAAATATATGCAAAAATAAGGAGAATGATAAAATGAACTTCAGCAGTTATCCATTTATGGCCTCTTTGTGTGTGTGTGTGTGTGTGTGTGTGTGTGTGCGTGCGTGTGTGTGCGTGCGTGCGTGCGTGTGTGTGTGTGTGTGTGTTACTGGTGGTTGAACCCAGGGCCATGTGCTTGCATGCTTTACAAGTCCTGTACCACTGAGCTTTACCCTCAGCCCATGTTTTTTTTTTATTTAATTTTTAAAAAATTTTTGAGACAGGGTCTCGCTAAGTTACACAGACTGCCTCTGGTCTTGAACTTACGATTCTCCTGCCTCTGACTCCTGAGTCACTGAGATTACAGGTGTGTGCCACCCTACCCGGCTCTATTTATGGCCCTTATATTTTGTTAATATGACCAACTCCTTCTCCTTGCTCATATTATTTTGAAATAAATCCCCATAATTGTATTATTTCTACCGTATGTTTCAGGTAATTCTGAAAGATAGTAACTGTTTTGTTTTGTTTTGTTTTTTCTTTCAATGCTAGGGCTCAAACCTTGAGCCTGGCACATGCTAGGCCAGTACTCTGCTACTGAGCTACCCAACAACCCCTAGTAATGATTTTTTTTAAAAACAATCATAATGCCATGGTTGCACCTTAAAAAATTAAGAATCATTCCATAATATTATGTACTCAGTTAGTGTTCAAAATTCTAGTTGTAATATAGTTTTAAAGTGTGTTTTTTTAATAAACTCTACTGGGGTCCAGTATTACAGGTGATGGATATGTCTTTTATGTCTCTTTTGATTTATAGGCTCCTCCTCCAGATGTTTTGTCTTCCACTTATTTGTTGAAGAAGCCAAGTCATTTGTCCTATAGTATTTCTCATATTCTCAATTTTGTTGATTGTATCTCCTGGGTACTGTTTGACACATTTATATGTCCCTCTGTCCTCCAAGTTTTGTGTAAATTGAAAGTTAGATCTAGAGTCTGATCAGATTCATGTTCAATTTTTGACCAGAGTACGTCAGATTTGGAGTGTTTTTCCTCTCAGGAGGCACATAATGTGTGGTTGTCTTTCTGTTTGCTGCGTTAGCAGCTATTGATAATCAGTGTCTCGATACATTGATTTGTTATTGTTGTTAGGTGCCATCAAGTTGAGACTGACTCAGCAACCCTCATAGGGTTTTCAATGGTTGATTGTTTGGGGATTGCTTTGGGTGTAGGTTGATTGCCACAACCTTCTCCTGTTTTTGCAGTGCCTGGGATTGAATTGAGGGCTTCAGAGAGTGCACAGTGGCACTCTACCAACTGAGCTAACCTCTGCCGATTTGTTAGAGATTATAAAATGGTTTCCAAACTAGATTTTAATTACTTTGAGAGCCTGTTTCTCATGATGCCTGTCCCAGGGCTAGGCACACACAAAAAGTGGTAGTAATGATTAATGTATGTTTCGGCTGGGAATATACCTCAGAGGTAGAGTGCTTGCCTACCACACACAAGGGCCTTGATTTCCTCCCCCAACACTGCAAAAAATAAACCACCCCAACAAAACAAGTCATATCCAATTAGTGAATGCTTCCCCCTCTTAAACATACTCGCTCACTGATTAGTCATTGAGAAATGGGCCAACCTCAGCTGGGCGTGGTGGCGCACGTCTGTAATCCCATCGGCTTGGGAGGCGGAGCCAGGAGGATCGCAAGTTCGAGACCAGAGGAAGTCTGCGTAACTTAGCAAGACCCTGTCTCAGGAAGTAAGGAAAAAAATAAAAGGGCTGGGGGTGCAGCTCAGCGGTCCAGCACTTGCAAAGCATTCAGGCCTGAGGCCCCGGGATCAACCCCCAGTACCACACACACACAAAAAAAGAAATGGGCCAACCTGGAAAAAGGAATGAAATTGCCCTCTTGAGTCAGAGACCCTGCCTGGGCTCAGTGCCCTTTTTGTTATTCAGAAATTCAAGTTTCAGCTGTGGATTACTTGGGCAGTTGGCATATGGCACGATGGGAAGGGGACTGAGGAATGTCATACAGCCTGGGGTACTAGACTGCAGGCTGCAGTGAGGTAACCATGGGCAGCAACTGGTCACCTCTTGGCTGGTAGGCCTCCAACAGATGAGAATTCTCCTCAGCTCTAAAAGCCACCTGCCAATTTTTTGCCTGCAATCATTCTTGACACCAACAGGTAAGCAGTGCTAGGGAGGGAAAAGGGTGCCTCCCTTTGCAGTCCTGCGCAAGGATTAGTTCAGATGAAGTTTCTTCTGTATTGGGTGGAAACAAATCATTTAATCATTTATAGGGATGTTGAACCTTTTGCCTTCCCTGGGCTGCATTGAGTAAAGAGGAATTGTCTTGGGCCACACCTAAGTTATATAATATAGTTAGTATGTATGTGTATGTATGTGTGTGTATATATATATATGTATATGTATATGGTGTCCACAAAGAAAATAAACTCTAAAAACAACACAATAAAAGATATTATAGGGCCACGTTATTAGAGGTCCTGGGCCACATGTGGTCCACGGACTGCAGGTTGGACATACCTGATACAAAGGCTGTCTGCATATCAGGGTTATTCAGGTTACTGTTTCCATCCTATTATTAAGTAACTGCATTATAACGTATTGGTGAAGTGCTTGGGCCAGGAGGTCAGACAGAACTGAATTGTCATCCAGGTGCTACCGCTTGATGTGTGTGAGTCTGGACAAGTCGTTTAGCTTCTCTGAGTGTGACCTGCCCAGTGTGGAAAAAGTGAGGATTACATAAAGTAATGAGGTGAGGCATCTAGGATAGTCTAAGAAGTTAGTAAAGGTTGGGAGGTACGTATTTTTGGTTATCTCTACTGGAATGCATCCCTGTGCATTTATGTATATGTGGATGGAAGTGGAGTCTGGAAAGGTTTGCAATTCTGTGGCTATGTTGAGTCTCATGGGCTTCTTCCAGAGCACCCCATCACTCCCTTCTCTAGTGGAGGATTAAATGGCTCCTTATTCTTCCCCAATAAATAAATGGCTCCTCTGGCAGTCAGTCATTTGTTGTGTGGAACATCCTAGTCGGGATGGACGATTGCCAGTCCAAGGAGGAAGGCAGCTTTCGGCCACTCTAGTGAAATCAAAGGCACCACAGTCTCAGAGGTAGAAGGAGCCCTGCGCGTTGCCAAGGGCGCCATCTCTGGCACAGTGATCATCCCTGCTAGGGCATCCTGTCAGGAGGCCACTGGCTAAGCCTTCATGCTTTCCAGTGGTGAGAAACTCCTCATCCCACAGACAGCGCAGCCCACAGTTAGCCTTTTCTAGAGAGAAAGGCTTTTCTTAATTTTATCTGAAGCCTGCCTCCCTCCTATTTCCCTTTGCCAGTCTTGGGTGCTCTTTCCATTGCACTGTGCTGGCTTTGAAGGACAACACAGAGAGGGGTCTCTGCCCTGAGTGGCAGTGTCTCCTGGAGAGCCCCTCCGGAGCAGATAAGTGGTGTGGGGAAACCCAGCCAAGCATGTGGCACTGCCTTTGTGTGGACATCAGCGGAGACCTTTCTGTGAGTGGCAGATATGGAGTGTAATTCTTTATTAAGCAGTGTCAGATGCAGGTGGACTGGTGCCACATGCAGGAGACCAATGTGGGAGCTGCCTTTAAGTCTAAGAGCTATGATTTGGAGCCCAGTGTGGGGTATAACCTTTCCATGTGCCCCCTTCCACTGTGCAGCTCTCTCAAATGTCCTTTGTTATGCTCCTGCGTGAGTGGTGTTCACCCCTGCATTATTTAGTGCCATTTATCCTTGCACTTTCTCATTCCTACAGCCTGCAGGAAAAGAGACTGTAGCATGTGGGCTGTGTGTCAATGCCAGGCGGTTTGTCAGCCTTAGAAAGCTGCTAGGAGCTGAGAGCCCATGGTACCAGCAGGTGGTGCAGAGCCTTGTGACATGGGGTCCTCAATTACTGGGAAAGGCCCTCCCCCAGTGGTGACACAGAAAAGCTGGAGAGAACCTTTGTTTCATCTGGCTGATGTGTACCAGCCCCCGTTTGTGTACCATCTATACCTGTGAGATTTTCCTAATCCAAGCCCAGTGTGACCAGATGTGAGGCTTTGAAAACAGCTGATTGTTCATCAGGGTAGATATTGACATACAGACTGCCTTTCATCTCTAACCAAAGATAAAAGTAAGAATGTTAGCATTCCTCGAATGAGATTATAGTAAAATGCCTGTTAAGAAACCAGGGGAAAGAATTTCCTAGGCTTTATGCCACGTTGGTAGGAGGAGGGGTCATATTGAATGGCCTACTTAGGGTGGCCAGATAACTCTGGGACAGCTAGGAATGTAACTCAGTGGCAGAGCGCTTGCCCTGGGCTTGATCCCCAGCACACACACAAACACACACACACACAAACATGCACACACACACCACACAGCCCTCTGGGAACATGTACCTCTGGAGTAGGGACAGTTTGCCAGGCATCACTCCTTTATCCTTTAGGGCTGTAGGACAGATGGCTTCCGGCCTCCTTTCTACCCTCTGGCATCTGTTACAATATGCCAGAAAGCTGTGTGGGACAGGAAGCTGTGTGGAAGATCATGACAGGTCAGCACCACAGGGGCACAAGAGTCAGTTCAAGTCTGACTCTTCAACAAGGGTGCGGCAAGTTTAGACAAGAGGCTTTTGAGGCAATCACCCTACCACTGAGCCACACCCCCAGGCTCATGAACCTAGGCTCTTAGGAAGCCTTTTTCTCCCTGGAAATTTGAAAGCACGAGGAAATGGAGAAAAGTAGAGAAAAATATTCATTGTCCTACCATCCAAAGTCACTGCTATAGGCATTTTGACATATATATTTCCTTCCTATATTATTAACGCATGCTTCTTCACAAAGATGACACTGTAGATGATTTTGTGACCTATTTTTCTCCCACTTAATATGTAATAAACAGAGCTGGGCACTGTGGCACATGCCTGTAATCCCAGCAACTTGGGAGGCAGAGGCAGGAGTTCCAGACCAGAGGCAGTCTGCGTAATTTAGGGAGACCCTGTCTCAAAAAGTTAAAAAAAAAAAAAAAAAAATGGCCTGGGGCTGCAGCTCAGTGGTACAGCATTTGCAAAGCATGCAAGCACGAGGCCCTGGGTTCAACCTCCAGGACTGGGGGGGGGGGGGAGTAATAGTTTATAATTTTAAAGTAGCTTGTCAATATCATTTTTTTTTACTCTTTTCACTGTACCATGGATGGAACCCAAGGCTTTGCAAACACTTTGCCACTGAGCTACATCCTCATCCCTAAATATCATTTTATTTATTTAAATTTTTTTTTCCTGTACTAGGGGCCTTGTGCATACTTTGCAAATGCTCTGCCACTAAGCTGCACCCACAGTCCCCTTTACATTTTTTTTTTTTTTTATCTTGAGACAAGGTCCCACTAAATTATGCAGGTTGCCTCTGGCCTCAAACCTGCTATCCTCCTGCTTCTGCCTCCCAAATTGCTGGGATTACATGTGTGTGCCACAGTGCCTGGCAATATAATCTTTAAATGACTACATGATGTTCCCTCACGTGGATACGTAACAACTTAGCATGCTACTCCTTTAATGTTAGACATTTGAAATGTTTCCTTTCTTTTCTTTTTTGCCCCTTGCTGTTATAATTAATATGGTAATAAACATCTCAGAGCTTAAATCTTTGTCTGCACTTTAGGTTATCTGCTTAAAATAAATTCCTTTAAATGGAATTACTGTGTCAAAGGGTATACTCATTTTTGCTGAAAAAAAATTTTTTTTTTTGAGATAGGGTCTCATTATATAGTCCAAGCTGTCCTCAAACTTGTGATGTTCCTGCCTCCACCTCCTGGGTAGCTGGGGTTACAGGTATGTGCCACAGTGCCTGCCAGTATATTCATTTTTAAGATTTTTATTCTCAGAAAAAATTATGCTGCTTTATATGTGCTCGGCCTGGGATTTAGCTCAGTTGGTAGAGTACTGCGCTGCAGTCTCTGAGGTCCCAAGTTCAATTCCCAGCACCGCAAAAATGGGAGAAGGACCTGGCAATCCACTCCCAAGGCAATCCTAAAACAGTCAGCCATTGAAAACCCTATGAGGGTTGCTATGAGTCCTACCAACTCGACGGCACCTAACAACAACAACAACAACAACAACATATTTGCTCAGTGTTTATTGGGACCCAACCCAACCTGGCCCAGGTTGGAGCAGGGGCCCTAGTAGGTAGAAGAGGGCTGGAAGGCTTCCTGGAAGAGATTTTAGGCCACATTCTGAAGGTGTTAAACGTTAACCAGCCTAGGAGCAGGTGGGTTGGGCGGAGTGGGAAGAGACTGTCCTAGATACCCAGGCAGAAAGAACAGAAGGTCTGAGTGCCCAGAGCTGCTGAAGGGCACAGACCTGGGGAAGCCAAGGCCAAAGGACAAGATGAGAGTAGAGTGCAATGGACTGGAGAAGAGGACATGGCAGGAGCCAGCAGAGCCTGGGACAGAATGTAGACTTTGTCCTAACAGCAGTGGGAAACCATAAAGGGCTTTTACACAGCCCAGTGACAGGATGAGATTTGCATTCTAGAAAGGTCACTCCAGCTACTTTGTGGAGGGTGGATTGGGCAGGGCAGGAGGGGTGACCTCCTTCCTGGGAGACTCGTTTAGGACTGTTTCACCAGTCAGGCTGCACCAGCAGTGAGTCAGTGTTCTGAATTTGCTAAATTGATAGATGAAAATGCATTTCACTTAAATTTTCATTTCTTTAATTTCTGCTGAGGTCGACTATTTCTGTATTGATTTGCCATACTATATTTTATCTTTTATGACTTGACTCCTTATGACCTGAAGGCTCTTAGAGCGTTAGGGCATTGTCATCACAGGCTTTAGAGATGGTGTGATCCCACACATCATGCAGTTTGGGTCAGAGCCCATAGACACGTGAGAAGGGAAAGTGACTGGCCCTGGATCCCTGGGACCAGTTTGAGGCTCCCAGGCACATCATCCTCTGCCCTCTAAGCTGCCTCCTAAAACAGGCCTGGATCAGGGCCTTGGAAAGCACAGCTCAGCAAGCTTGGTGCCTGCAGACCGGAAAGAGCCATAAGCGTGGTTGTAGAGGTCACTTTTCTGCTACTGAGGTTTGGAGGAAGAGGCTCAGGATGTGGCAGACTCAGTTTAAATCAGGGATCCTTAGCAACTGAGGGCAGCTTTAAGAGGAAGCTCAGCCAAGACTGTTAGTTATCCACAGATTATAGACATTTGCTAGAGGGGGAAGGCTGCATAGAGAATAGAGCCTTAGGTTACCTCCTCAGATCCAACTCACGGTCCAGCTGCCTCCCCAAAGTTAACAGCATTCAACTTGTAGATATTGCCCATTAATACATTTATTAGTTTCCTTGTTTGATAGCCTCAATGGCTTCCTGAGGAAATTGTAGGCAGGGGTTTGTGAGACTATACTCTGATTGGAAAAACTTTTCTAAATAGCTGGCTGCCTGCCATGCAGCAGGGTCTTGTACATTTTGGTTCCTCTCCAAGGGTAGCTGACTCTGTATGCAGTACGCACAGTGTCCCAAGTTCCACCCTAATTGCTGTGTGCAAGGTAGCTGAGTGTAGCAGGGTGGCTGAGTAATGAACCTGCATTTCTCGTTGCAGCTTCTCCGCCAGGAAATCACAGGGTCCTTGAGCCTGGGTTTCTTCCTAGAGTGTTTTCCCTTGTTGAATTAGAACAGTTTCAAATTGTTAAAGCACTGCCACCGTAGCTAGTGTCCTTGTCATGGTGCCCTACATACACGGTCATGCCCTTGCTTTGGCTGCAGTCCTCTTTATTTGCCACTTAATTTTACACAAAGCCCAGATAATATGAACTATGGCATAGTCTTGGATGACCTAACCCACTGAAGGCCTTCCAAAAATTACCCTTGTTATTCCTGATGACTGTATTAGTTGACAAATTTTTAAAAAATCATGAGTCTGGTTTCAGAAGGAATTATTTTTTCTTTGAGTCTCAGTATGTTGCCCAGGCTGGTCTCAAACTCCTGGGCTCAAGTGATTGTCCTATCTCAAGCCTCCTGAATAGCTCAGATTAGCACTATGCCTGGCTAAGAAATGCTCTGTGTGTGTGTGTGTGTGTGTGTGTGTGTGTGTGTGTGTGTGTAGGAAATTTTGGAAATTATCCTTCTCCAAAAACAAAACAAAGAAAAACAGAATAAATCATAATTGCTTGCACCATATTGGGGGCTAGGCTTCTAGGCTTTTCTCCTTTGCATAGGTATACATTTTTAATGTAAAACTGTACATATTACTTTCTATCTTGACTTTTTCCTCACTTCATGTGTGATGCATGCTGGCCTACCCTCAGATTTTTGCCCCTAACCTAGAAGCTGGATGTGTCCATGGAGAGATAGCATACCTTCCCATGCAGTGAGTCACCGTGTGGGATGATGCTGTCATCTCTGTCAGAGTCTCGTGCTTCAGCCATATTTTGGGCCCAGTCTCATTCCTTTTCTTTGTTTTGTTTCATTTCGCTTTGAGACAATGTCTCACTAGGTAACCCGGACTGGTCTTGAACTTGAGATCTTCCTGTCTTAGCCTCCCAAATGCTAGGATTACACTCTACATCTCCATGCCTGGCTGCAGCTCATTGTCATCGTCTGCCGCTACTGCTGCTTCTGCTGCTGCTGCTGCTGCTCCTTCTTCTCCTCCTTTTTGTGGTACTGGGGCCTCGCATATTTTAGTTTTTTAATTGCTCACATATCTTTTGCAAGTTCTCTATGACTGGGCCACATCCCCAACCCATTTTTTACTTTTTATTTTGAGTTAGGGTCTTACTAAGTTTTGCAGACTGCCTCTGGCCTGGAGCTTGAGATCCTCCTGCCTTAGCCTCCTGAGTCACTGGGCTTACAAATGTGCGCTACCATGCCCAGCCAAGTCACATTCTTTAAATATTCTCAGGGATGGCAGATCATCACCCTTTGAAAGATGGATTCGATTTCTAAAACAAGCCAATGATTTTCCACAACTCACTGTGTCTACTGAGCAAAATCATTTGGGACCAAACTTAAGACGTGGCTATAACAAACAAGATTAGGTTTTCTAGTTGTCTTGTAGGGAAAGGAAAGAAGAAGAGAGTAAATATCATTGGACATTTTCTATGGTTCTACTAGGTTGAACTTTAAAGTCAGATCTAAATCTCTGCATAAATTTGTAATTGTGGCAGTGGTCCTGAAAATGATACTTGGAGGGGGGTGCATCAGAATCTGCTGGGGAGCTTGTTAAAAATATCCACGAAGCCAGGATTGATAGAGGAGAAGGGTCAAAGGGAACCTCTGTAATTGCAGTGATACTGCTCAACAGGTACCTAAAAGCTGTTCCTCATTTCTTCTTTACTGATAGAACCTTGATTTTATTTGGAGTGGCAATGTTCCCATCTGAAAAATCCTCTTATCCAGGTTCCCTTGCAGCTAGGGATGGCCGCATGCCACAGTTCAAGCCTGCAGAACAGAGGCAAAAGCTCCTAGGGAGAGTACCCTATCATAAATAGCACCTTCTCCCTGCCTTGCAGCTTCTCACTGCCTATTTCACACAGCGCTGCCAGGTAAAGAAGCAGCCATCTTGCAGCTAAAGGAAGGGCAGCTCAGGCCAATGCTGGCAGCCAGGAAACAAAAAGGTCCTAGGCCTTCATGAAGTCCTCAGGTGGCTGCCCTAGCTCTGGGCTGTCTGCTTTTAGATTTCTACTTATTCCATAAGAAAAATAACCCCCCATCTGTTTAAGCAACTGTTCGTTTTTTAATTGCTTGCAGCTGAATGTAATCATAAGTGATAAGGTAATGCTTTAATATTTTACAAGGGAGAAATATATTTACATATTGTGTAATTAAAAATGAAAAATAATTTAAATCCCGACAGATTTCTCAGATGCACTGAAACAGAATCTTTGGGGTTGGGTTGCACATATCTATATTTTTAACAAACCTTCCAGACGATTCTGATGCATGATAAAATGGGAGAATCATTTTCATATTCATTAATACTATGAGGACCATTTTATAGATGAGAGCATTGAGGCCCCAGAAGGTTAAAAAACTTATAGACATAAGTGTTTCAGTGCTGGGAATGGAAGTCAGGGCCTTGGGAATGCTAGATAAGCGCTCTACCACTGAGCTCTGCCCACTCCCCACTTCCCTTCCCCAGGGAGGCCTAGTTT
Source organism: Pedetes capensis (assembly GCA_007922755.1). Classification (NCBI taxonomy): domain Eukaryota; kingdom Metazoa; phylum Chordata; class Mammalia; order Rodentia; family Pedetidae; genus Pedetes; species Pedetes capensis. Next base: position 254,856 of record VMDO01000610.1, on the reverse strand, counting down.
CCTGTCCCAGCACAGCCATAGTACTTCTGGAGGGAACTTCCAAAAAAGAAGATCCACTGTTTGTGCAACCGTTTGACACTGCTGTCCAGGGACAGCATCACTACCATGCATCTATCTCCAGAAATGAAAGAGTGTTTGTTTTCTGGCATGTTTGTTAAAAAGCGGACTCGTAAGTTCTTGGTCTCATATTCTACTTCTGAAACAAAAAATTCTTTGAGATTAGTGTTTTCTATTGACTTTCTAGGGTTAAGTCACTTAAGAATTACTAGAACATCTCACCCATGAAAGGTAATTATGGTTGTTTTATGAGTGTGGAAGACATATAGCTGGTAAGTGCTGGAGCACTCTCCTGTGAGTTATTAGCACTTGCAGTTTTCATGTTATACCAAATTAGCCATCGAGGGCTGATAGGTTTATCTGTACTTCATCAAGGCAGTGGTCAGTGATATACATTCATAACAATTAAGTTCACACCAGTGCCCCTTGAATGGGATCTTTGGGTAAAATGACCACCCTGAGTTGTAATAATGTGATTTGCAAGGGTATTTGGAGACCTTTATAATAAGAATGATTTTCTAATGGGGAAGAGGAACTTTTATTTTGTGAAATAGGAGGTCATTGTACTTGAGACCCTCAGAGGGCTAGCAGCACTGTGTGGATACAGTGTGGCCTGGGAGTCAGGAACTTTGCACTCTAGACCTAGATGGGCATGAATCCACCACCTGTCAAGATCTCTGACGTAATTCCAGATAAACTGTCAGGTAATTCTGAAGCTCCATTATTGAGATCCCCTTGTGTGTAAGGTCTTCTGGGAGGTTCTTCATTATATTGATTTTTGAGGAGGGCCTTATTGGAGTGGCAGAGAAGGTAGACACCCAAATATCTACAGAGGTAGCTATTGTCACTTCTGGAGGGCTCCTCTGTGACAGGATTTTGTTTATTATTTGTTTATTGTAATTTTTGTTTGTTATTTGCAGTATCTGGGAATGGAGCCCAGGGCCTCACACATATTAGGCAAGCATCCTACCACTGAGCTATACTGCCAGCCCCAGGCCTTTATTTAATTCATTTTTGTTTGCTTGTTTGTTTGAGACAGGGTCTCGCTGTGTAGCCCAGGCTAGCCTTGAATTTAACAATCTTTCCTCAGCCTCCCAAGTGCTGAGATGACAGGCATGCACCACTATGCCAGGCTAATTCATTTAATTATTATAAAAGCTTTGAAGAGTGTAGGTATTATTGTTCCTGTTTACAGATGTGGAAACTAAAGTTCAAAGAGATGTAGTTACTTGCTTAGGGTCACACAGCAGAATCAGATTTAAACTCAGGCTGCCTAACTCCAAAGATCCTGCCCCTGCATGACTTTGCCTTGGTAGTTTTCCACCCTGCTGAGCAGTGCAAGGGCAAGAGAAGTATGGAGGGAAGAGGATTTTTTTTTTTTTTTTTTTTTACTGAGAGAATGGAGGAAATCTCTGTAGAAGAGGCAGGATTTAAAGAGGAGGGGCTGAAGAGCTGGGTGTGGTCGCTACTACATACTGAGATCCTGTCTCAAAAAAAAAGGCCAAAGCCAGTACCTTGGCACACACCTGTAATCCCAGCGGCTGGGGGGGGGGGGGGGGGGCAGAGGCAGAAGGATCGCAAGTTCGAGACCAGAGGCAGTCTACGTAATTAAGTGAGACCCTGTCTCAAAAAAAGTAAAAAGATGGGCTGGGGGTGCAGCTCAGTGGTCCAGCACTTGCAGAGCATGCAAATGTGAGGCCCTGGGTTCAACCCCTAGTACCGCACACTCACAAAAAAGGCCAGAGTGAGTAAAGATAAGTAAGGAGACGGTAGGGTTGTGTTGTGGGAATGAGGAGTCTGATTTGACCTAATGTGTATAGGGTAGGATGAGAAGTTGGAAATGAGCCTACAACAGTAATTGGAACAGATTATGCAGGGCTGTGATTGCCAGGCTGAGTTACAAAGAGAACATTTTCTATTTTATGTAAAACTGTTGCCAGAGGCATTATATATTATGTTTTTCATTCATTACTCCTTAATAAGAATGATTGTAATAAATTGCAGCATGAGGAAAAAAATTTCCTGCCTCCTAATGGAATGTTTTTTATTCTGCCTTTAATCAAAAAGTAAGGACGGTGGAATTCATTGTCTTTCCTTTTTTGCCCAGGCTACCAGGAATCCCATGTTATAAGGATGTCCAGGCCTGGTTTAATGTCTAATTGTAATAATTGCCTTATCTCTCAAGTTCTTGGGGGAAAAGTATATGTTTTTATTCTATGTAGTTTACAGTTTCCCTTTTGTTTGTTTTGGGAGTAAATTATTGAAAACAATCAAAAGCCAGGTGCATGTATGTAATCCCAGCAACTAGGGAGGTGGAGCCAGGAGGATTGCAAGTTTAAGGCCAGAAGCAGCCTTGTGTAATTTAGCAAGATATTGACCCAAAAAATGAAAAATGGGCTACAGGTGCAGCCCTGTGGTAGAGCACTTGCAAAGTATGTGCAAGGGCCTGGGTTCAACTCCAAGAACCATAAAAACGTGAAACAAAACGAACAAACAAAAAGACCTTAAATTCCTTTTGGAAGAAGGTAGGATATGTCCTTCTGCCATCTCAGAGAGAGACAGTGAAGGGGTGTAACAGGGCAATGATGTGTCATACTTTGCCTCAGAACATTCTCATGGCCTATTGCCTATTGCTTCCAAGAGGCTACTGAGACAAGTGTATGATCTCTTGGACAGGAATGGAATCTGTCAGACCTGGGAACCCGAGGAACCTTAGAGCGTATAGAAGGGCCTGCTGGGTGTGTGTCTGCAGGAGCAAGGGGCTTGCTGTGGTCTTCTTTGCCTCTGACAAGTTCGAAGTCATATCCCACATGTGCTAGACCTACTTTTCTGTCATTTTTATAAGCATCTCTGATTTGGTGGTTCCCTAGGATCACCTGGACCAATTTTTTGGCTTTGGTTAGGAGGATGGGCTGTTTGTGTTTTGGCGATTCTCTGTGCCCCGCTGTCTGGAGCATTTGAGGAAACCCTCAGTAAAATGGCGGTGTGTGATGAGTCAGACAGAAAGACTGTCTCATGGTGGTGGGCCTTGAGGACGTCAGGGTGACGATCCCGCTTCTGAAGATACGGAGTGTGTGAGCTTGCGTGCTCCTCCCTTCCTGTGTGCCCAGGCTTGGGGTCTGCAGATCTGTCTCTTCTGGTGGTCTTCAGGAAGGCACTGTACAGAGCCCTCCCAGAGAGCTGCCTCACGTCGCTGTAGGTCCCTCATGCCATGCAGCTGCCCTGCTGTTGTACAAATGCACATTGGGTTCCACTTTTTCAAATGTCCATATTAACAGCCAGAGCTAAAGCTCCTAGGACAGCAGTGGCGTCTGGAGCCAAGGGCTAGGGAAGAACCTACTGGAAGGGTGTGCAGAATTATTTGTGTGCATGCACTTTTCTGGAAAGGTCTTATCTGATTCTCAAAGGGAATTTACTCTTTCTTTAACACCTTCTTATCCGAGAAGAATTAAGAACTACTCCTGTGGAAAATGACCATCTATGGATTTCTTCCCAACATTCTGCCATATCCATTTCAAGTCCCCCCCAAAGCCTGTTGCTCAAAGCAGCTGTAAGCAGAAAGGATGGAGACATGTGTGGACGGGGTGATTAAGAATCAGCAGACATGGCGCTTGAAGACCATGGCACTCCCTGGCTATGCTGTCACCCTCAGAAGCCCTTTAAACGCAAGTGCAGTCTCAAGTCTGGACAGGCAGTTCTTATCCTCTCAGCCCAGAACTGGCAAGCAGCCACAGTCTGTCTGGCTGCTCTCTTGCTCTTACCTTTCACCTTTGCACCAGCGATGAGCAGCAGCCGTGTAGCATTCTCCTTTCAGGTGGCCAAGGGAAGCCCTGCTGTCCCCGCTGGAAGATCTTCAGATGTGGTATTAGGAGCCTTAGCAGTGCGACTTGTTACAAGCTCACAGAACAAAATGAGATTTTTTTTCTCTATGGTCTGGCTAGTTCTGGACAGGAAGTCTGCCTGATTTTGTTTTGCTTTACTGGCTTCACAAGTGCACAGGAGCAGCAGCGCTGTGTGAATCAGAAATGGAAGCATTGTTCTCTGATAACCACCAAGGAATGCCTTTCCTGAATGGTTACTGTGGGCATGAATAGCTCTGAAGAAAACAAGCCTTAAGGCAGAGACAGCAGCTATTTATGTCCTATTCTGTTGGACAGATATTACTGAATACCTACTATGTGCCAGTAGAATTTATAGTGTGTCAAGGAAGGCCGGTCCAGGAGGAGCCATTGCACAAGCGTTAGAGAGTGAGCAAGCCCTTCTGGGGATCCCAGAGGGCGCAATTAATTCAGCTGGTGCGCATGCGGGTCGGCCTGGGGCCTCGCTGGGAGGAGGCAAGCCAGCTGAGTGTTAAAGGGAGGACACAGCTTCTGTGTTCTCTTTTGACCCTTTCCATTATGTAAGCACACATTTTCACTTTGTGGTGATTAGTATGCACATAATATTTTACACTGCCTGTTTTCTACTTAGCATTCTTCTACTGATTTCCACTTACTGACTAGGCTGAAGTATTTATCATTTTAAAAAGCCACATAGCATTTTTGCCTTATTGATGTACCCATGTTGCTTAGCCATCTTCTCATTTGTTGGGAACAGCAGAATTTTTCTCAATTATGCATCTTTGCAGTGGGCCCTCCCTCTCCCTCTTATTTCCTTAGGAGTCTATGACTGGGTCAAAGTTATAAATGGTTTTATGCCTTCTCCTACTCAATTTTTTTTCTTTTTATTATAGAAAGTTCCGAACATACATATAAGGAAAAACAATTATAATAAGCCCCTACGTACTTATCATGGAGCTTCAATAACCACCAGTTCTTGGCAGTTTTTGTTCATCTATTGCTCCCCCATCCTGGATTATTTTGTAATAAATCCCAGCCATCATAAAATTTCATCTGGAAATACTTAACTGTGTATCACTAAAAGATAGAAAAAAAAACTTTTAAAAAGTGTAAGCAAGAGCTGAGTGTGATGGCGCACGCCTGTAATCCCAGTGGCTCGGGAGGTAGAGGAAGGAGGATCGCAAGTTCGAGACCAGAGGCAGGCTGCATAATTTAGCAAGACCCTGTCTCAAAGAGTTAACAAAAAATGGGCTGGGGGTGCAGCTTAGTGGTCCAGCACTTGCAAAGTATGCAAGTGTGAGGCCCTGGGTTCAACCCCCAGTACTGAGAAAAAAAAAAAAAAAGCAATAGCTTCCTATCGTACCTAAAATAAGTTAACCATAACTCTTTAACTTTTTTTTTCTACCACTGAACTACATCCCCATCCCACCATAATTCTTTGTTGTTGTTGGATGCCATTGAGTTGGATCTGACACATCGCAACCCTATGTACAACAGAATGAAACATTCTCCAATACTGTACCATGCACATGATCTTTTTAAGTTTGAGCCCATTCTTGCAGCCACCATGTACCTTCTCATTTTAAGTTGTGCCACATCAGCAAAAGGAGGTGCCAGGACCTTTACTCCATTCCCATCATTAAGGTCAACTCTACTTTGAGGAGGCAACTCTTCCCCAGTTATTTCTTGAATACCTTCCAGCCTGGGGGGCTCATTTTTGGCACTCTATTTGACAGTGCTTCTCTGCTATTCATAGGGTTTTCAATGGCTAATTGTTTCAGGAGTGGGCTGCCAAGTCCTCCCTCGTCATAATTCTTAATATCATAAAATATCTAGTCATCCAACTGAAAATTGAAGTTTCCCAGTGTTTTCTGTGGCCACTGTCATCAGGCCAAATAGTTGTTTGCTCCCTAGTGTTCTCTAGGGAAAGTTTCACTTGACATATCAGGCCGGGGTAGGGAATTCTTTATCAAGAAGGTCCTGGCCTCAGAAATGGAAGGAGAAGTAGAGGAAGGAGAGAGATTCTCTTCACATGGTTGGTGCTGTCTGCCCATTACTCATGTGATAAACCTGGCTGTGCCACCTTTTCCACACACCAACTTGGTTTGGCACTATGTATGGGAAAACAGTGTCAGGCCCATCCCTTTGAGCTCCACCCCACTGAAGAATGCAATATCTTGCTGCTGGTTTTTTTTTTTTTTTTTTTTTTTTCAGGACTGGAAAAGCTAGCTAGATATTATGTTTCTTTTTCTAAAATACAAATTCCAAAAAGCTAGGAAAATGCCTGTTCCCCCCTGGATTTTGATCATCTTCTTTGCATGTTTCTCCTGGCAAGCTTTGTTTTGTATTATTTAAAGGTGACCCAGTTAGATGCACTATTTAAAGTCACATTGTTGTCAATAAGTTATACAACCTGTGTGGGATATGTTTGTTAACTCTGCATAAACATGAGTACATGCTTGTGTGGGGTCTCTTCTTGATATTTAACTATGGCTCCTTTTAACTATGCCTGCAGCCATACCATGTGACATCCAATCTTGTCAGATCTCAAAAGCTAAGCAGGGTTGGGACTGGTTAGTACTTGGATGGGAGGCCACCAGGGAACACCAGGTGCTGTAGGCTTGGGAGAAGGACCCGGCAACTCACTCCCAAAAAAACAGTCATTTCAAACCCTATAAATAGCAGAGAAGCACTAACAATAGTGTTTCACCTCTAGCACGTAGGGTTCCTATGAGTCGCACACCAATTTGATGGCACCTATCAACAACAACTTTTAAATATCTCTCTTTTTAGTAGTGTGTGACATTCCTGAGTTTTCAGTGTTGATGGATAGGAACAATTTCCCAGGTGACTCAGAACCCTATTGTATTTGGCTTTGGAATGTAAATCATGTGTACATTATGTGAGCATATCAGCCTGTGCCAGCCCAGACTGGCTTTCAGTTCAGGCTTCCTTAACTAGTGGGTACCCTGGGTAACCCACTCTGTGACAAGAAAAGTTAGCAGGGAGGCCTGGTCAGGATGAAGTGCCTTTTGAGAGACACTAGAATTAGAAGGTGTTATCCTTAGAGAGGGCTGGGACTTAGCTCAGTTGGTAGAGTGCTGCTCTGCAGTCTCTAAGGTCCTGAGTTCAATTCCCAGCACCACAAAAATGGGAGAAGGACATGGCAATCCACTCCTGAGGCAATCCCAAAACAATCAGCCCACTAAAAATACTATGAGGGTTGCTATGAGTCAGACAGACTCCACAACATGTAACAACAACATCCTTAGAGGAAAGAGTCAATGTATTCAACAGAAATGTTCACTGTGTTCAGGCCAGTCTTGTGCCTGTATCTCACTATTTCTGGTGGAAATATTAAATTATTGGCTTTTTGTATGAGGCTCTAGGTTTTATCCCTAGCACTGAAAAAAAAAAAGTTACTGGCTTTTCTTTTTGGTTAAAAGATTGCCCTTTTGTTTCTTAGTCTTTTGCGATATTTTTGTTGTTGTTTTGTTTGTTTGTTTGATGTGCTTGGGGGTTGAAGCCAGGCTGTCACACATACTTTGCAAATGCCCTACCAGTGGGCTGCAGCCCCAGCCCAGTTTTTACTTCTTATTTTGAGTCGAGGTCTTGCTAAATTGTTCAAGCTGTCTCTGTCCTTGTACTTGCCATCCTCCTGGCTCTGCCTTCTGAGTCGCTGGGATTACAGGCCTGCACGATGGCACCTGGCCATCTTTGGCAGTATAATATCCCTTTCCCTTCTTTTTATAAGAATAGCAGAAATATATTTTTTTTAATTTACCTCAAAAGTCTGGGATTATACCTCAGTGGTAAACCCAGGGTTTAATCCCTAGCACCAAAATAAATAGCTAGCTAGCTAGATTGATTGATTTTCCTCTAAACCAAATACTCCAACATGTTGAACATTTTAACTTTCTTCCATTTCTCTTCTAGCCATTATCCATATGCATCTGCCTTTTAAAGACGTTGTATCTTGTTTTCTTTGCACCATTACAAAATCTTTCCATCTTGTTTTCATGATAACTACTTATAATGGTGTTATAATATTCAGTTGACTCAATATACCATACTTTACTTAATCATCACCTTTCTATTTTATATTTGAGAAGTTTAAAATTTTTTAAGTGACACAACATTGAATACATCCCTGGTAACTTTTGTCAGTCTGTCTCTCTCTCTCTCTCTCCCTTTTATTTTTTGGTACTGGGGCATTGAACGCAGGGCTTCACGTGTGCTTTGCAAGTGCTGTACCACTGAGCAGCACCACCATCCCCTTTTTTATTTTTTATTTTGAGACAGGGTCTCGAAAGTTACACAGGCTGCCTCTGGTCTCAAATTTGTGATCCTCTTGCTTCCGCCTCCTGAGTTGCTGAGATTAATGGTGTGTACTACCATGCCCGACTTGCCTCTCGTTTTAACAGCTTCATATTGAGATATAATTCACATGGAATTCACTCATTTAAAATGTACAATTAAGCAGGTTTTAGTATATTCACAGAGTTGTGCAACCATTACCACAATCAATTAGAACATTTTCATCATTCCATACACATTAGTAATCATTCTCCGTTTCGCCCAACCTCCCAAACCTAGGCAATTGCCTGTCTACTTTTCGTCTCTGTAGATCTACCTGTTCTGGATGTTTCCTCATACAATGTGCAGTCTTTTTTCCCCACTTTAAAAACTGTTGGTAATATGATGTTGCTGTTAGGTGCCATCCAGTCGGTGTCCCACTCACAGCAACCCTACGTACAACAAGCGAAACACTACTGTTAGTGCTTCTCTGCTATTGATAGGGTTTTCAATGCGTGATTTTTTGGAGGAGTGGGTTGCCGGGTCTTTCTTGCAGTTAGTAATATATACATAACATTAAAATTATCTTGTGTGTGTGTGTGTTACTGGGGCTTGAACCCAGGGCCTCGCACCTGCATGCTTTGCAAGTGCTGGACCACTGAGCTGCACCCCCAGTCCTTTTTTTTTTTTTTTTTTTACTTTTTTTGAGACAGGGTTTGCTAAGTTACCAGACTGCCTCTGGTCTCGAACTTGTGATCCTCCCACCTTCACCTCCCGAGCCGCCGGAATTACAGTAAAATGATCATTTTAACCATTTTAAGTGTACCATTATTCTATGGCATTAAGAGCATTCACATCACCACCACCCATCTTGAGAACTTTTTCACCTTCCCTAATTCATCACCCTCTATTCCTTTCTTTCCTAGTCTCTGGTAACCAGCCTTCTACTTTCTGTCTCTATGAATTTGACTACTTTAGCTACCACTTATAAGTGCATCTTCATAATGTTTGTCCTTTTGTGACTGGCTTATTTCACTTATCATAACATCCTTAAGGTTCAGCCATGTTGTAGCACAAATCAACATTCCATTTTTTTTTTCCTCTTGAGACAGGGTCTTGCTATGTAGCCCAGGCTGGCCTCAAACTCACAACCCTCCTGCCTCTGCCTCCTGAGTGCAGACATTGCAGGTGTGCACCATCGTGCCAGGCTTCCATTCCACTTTATTGCTGAATAATATTCCAGTGTATGAATGTACCACATTTTACTTATCTATTCGTCAGATGATGGATTTTTGGGTTTACATTCTTTGGCCATTGTGAATAATGCTGCAGTGAACATTGGTGAGAAAGTTTGTAGACATATGTTTTCTCTTAGGTGTATACCTAGGAGTGGGAGTGCAGAATTATGTATGACCTGTTCCTTTAATGTAGTTCTTTCCAGTAAGAGTCCTAAAGAAATTATTAAAGGACAAGAGCCTTTTATGGCCTCAGAAATATGTACAATTTTATCTATCAGTTAAAAACAAATAGGGAAATAAAAAACCTTTTTCCATTATGTCCTTAATGTCGATTGCCCAAATTGTTTTTCCAGAGTTCTTAAATGTGTGCTGCCTTAAAAAATGTGATGCTCTGGTTTCACTATAACCTTCCCAGCAGTGGGTGCTATTCTATTCAAGATACATGCTAGTTTAAGTGTAAGAGTTTAATTTCACTGTTTTGACATGGGTGTTTTTGATTATTGGCTTCTGTTCCTCTGAAGACAAGGCCTCTGGATGAAAAGTGTCTGAGCTAATATTTGAGTCTTACTCAGATGGGTTGCTTTTGACGATGCCCACAAACGCCTTTGAGTACTACAGATGCTGTGATGGTGGCAAGGAGAGTGTCTTTCTGTACCTAGTTCTGAAGAGCAGCTCTTTGCGGGAGTTAGTCAAAGTGCTCCCGCTCTAATGAGCACAGCAGGTACGAGCCCTGGGGAACTTTCCGAAGTCTTTCTCCTGGATCAGAATTTCCCAACCGCTCTCTGAGGCAGAAAGGGGACCGTCCTTTTCAGTTTTGTTCGCGGTTATGCCTGTGGTCCCTGGATAGCCTCATAGGTGGTTGGTTCCTGGCCAAAAGAATGCAGTCAGGGTCCTCTCTGCCTGCACCCCAGGAGAGTATTAGGGTGGCCACCTCGCTCTTTTGTCTGGAGGCGGCAGTGAAAGCCTTAGAGATGTCACCCTCCCCTTCTGTTTTCCCCACCTGAATCTCATGTCTCCTGAGATCCAGTCCACACAATACAATGAAGAATTGTGCGCCGGGCACGGTGGCGCACGCCTGTAGTCCCAGCAGCTTGGGAGGCGGAGGCAGAAGGATCCCAAGTTCGAGACCAGAGGCAGTCTGTGTGACTTAGTGAGACCCTGTCTCAAAAAATAAAAAAATGGGCTGAGGGTGCAGCTCAGTGGTCCAGCACTTGCAGAGCATGCAAGTGCGAGGCCCTGGGTTCATCCCCCAGTACCGAAAAAAAAGAATTGTGGTTCATGGGGGCCGGAGGTGGAACTCAGTGGTAGAGCCCTTGCCTAGCATGGGCAAGGCTTTGACTTTGATCCAAAGCACCACAAAAACAAAATAAAAAACTCTCAACTTGTATATGAATGTTTATAACAACATTATTTGTAATAGCTAAAAAGTGGCGTGTGATGGAATATTTTGGGCAGAGTGTATAGCTCAGGGGTAGAGGTAGAGTGCTTGACTAACATTTTTGAGGTACTGCATTTGATTGCCAGTGCGTGTGCGTGCAGACACACACGTATACACAAACAGAATTGTGGTTCATATTTATGGTGCTCTTACTATGTTTCAGATTCCCTATTTTGTGTTTTATATCACTAACTCCCTTATGAGTACACACTGTGGGGAGGTGTCACAATTATGCCTACCTTATGTTGTTGTTAGGTGCCATTGAGTTGTGTCCGACTCATAGTGACCCTCATAGGGTTTTCAATGGCTGATTGTTTCTGGATTGCCTCGGGAGTGGATTGCCACGTCCTTCTCCCATTTTTGTGGTGTTGGGAATCGAACTTGGGACTTCAGAGACTGCAGAGTGGTGCTCTACCAGCTGAGCTAAATCCCAGCCCCATGCCCACCTTATAGATGATATAAACTGAGTCACTGAGTATAAGAAATGTGACTGGGTCACAGATAATCAGAACTGACCCCTCCATCAGATTCAAAACCAGGCCCTTGTCCAACATACTATACTGGCACCTTTTTTCACTGAGCAGCTGTGATGTCCTACCTGCTCCCTGCTTCCTGCATGCTGTCTCTGCACTCAGTTACAACCCCCTACAATTCCCAGAGTGACTTGTCACAGATGCCCTTGTTGAAAAGCCCAAAGTCTACAGAAAGTGAAAGGACTCTGTCAAGCTGGCCTCTCACCGCACTCCTTCCCCATGGCACTGGCCCTTGGAGATGGCTTACACTGACTGCAGTGCTCCTTTCTGCTCCAGATTCCTGCTCTTCCACCAGTGAAGGGGGCTGTTGCAGGTCCCTCCTCTCCCTCTCCAGGCATTGCTAATTATTCCTCACGTTGGCCCACCAGTCTCTGTTTTTGCATTGCTAACACTCAGCACCTGGCGTCCTAGCTGTCTGCTTGCAGCTCTCCGGCCTGCTGAACTCCTTGAGGGCAGAGGCTCCATCTTATTTATTTCCATCTCAGCCTAGCACAGTGCCTGGCAGGGGGAGGCCTCTCAATTCAAGTGTTTCACTTGTTTGTTGTGAGGTGCTAGGGTTGAACCCAGTGCCTTGTGCCCTGATGCGTGCCAGGCAAGTACTCTACCACGGAGCCACATCTGGGCTCTTTAATTCAAGTTTTTAAGTTGAACTGGGAAATAAATCTTTGGATGGCTTTGCACACTCTCCCTCCCCAAGGAACAGCATTCCAGTCTCCCCTGAGGGGAGTCTCTGTAATCAGGAGCATCAAATTGCTCAGGCACATCTGGTGTCTTCTCTCAGAGAGCTGGTGCTTACTTGGGGGCGTGCGGGTGAGGTGCACAGTCCTGAGAGGTGCCCTGGGGAGGGAGAAATTGGCAGCCACTCAGCCTGCAGGGAGAGAAGAGAGGAGAAGCAGGAAGAGGTGGCCGAGGATGGCCCCTGAGCTATCTGCTCTGCTTAAGCAGGAGCTCTAACCTGAGCGTCAGGTCCCAGGGGCCTTTTTATCTTCTCAACCGGCCCACCTGCAAGACAGGAGAGAGCAGCCTACTAGGCTGGACTACTCAGGCAACCTTCCTTCTGGCCCGCTGGCTCCTGCAGGGGCCCCTCCTCCTGGTGGCCTCCGTGTGGCCGCCATAGTCGTGGTGGTGGCTACAGCTGCGGATCATTTCCATCCCCGCCCTCCATCAGCCCCTCTCTGGCACTCATTTACTCCACACATAAGATATTCCATTAAGTACAAAGAAGGAAATACATCAAACCAGCAGCTCTGCTACTGGAGAACACACCCCAGATGCATTTTAAATCAGTGGATTCCCCTGAAGGGAATTCCAGTTAAAAAGGAACTTGGGTCAGCAGCCTCAGGCCTGTGTGGCTAACAAGCTACTGTTTTCTCTGTTGTTCGGCTGGCCTGAAGGGCTTCTTTGTGTGTGTGTGGGGGGGGGGGGGAATGTGGTGCCCTAATGAGACCGTTGTGAATCCTGGCTCACACGGAGCTGCCTTCAGGACCCAGCTCTCTAGGCAGGAGAGCAAGTCCGTGAGTTTGCGGGGTTGTCAGCTTTTAAAGAAAGCAGAGCATTAAAAAGGGAGAAACTAACCGGAGTGTGGTATTCCAGATCAAGTCCTCGACACAATGAGGGCGCAGAAGCTGGAGAAACCTGAGTGATGTCTGGAGGTTAGCTAGTTGTACTATCCCAATGTGTTTTTTTCAGTTTTGGCAGATGTACATGGGTTCTGTAAGATGCCAACACAGGGGGAAAGAGAAGCCTATGGGAACTCTCTGTACTATCTTTGCAACTTTTAGTAAATCTAAAACTATTCAAAAATACAAAGTTCATTAGCAAAAAAGAACAAGGGAACTCAGTTGATCCAGAATGTAATTTAACTTGACCTTTCACCAGTGTGCTTCTTTTTGCACTTCTTAGCCAGTCTTTCACCTTCACCTGCAAAATCAGGAGGGCAGCTACAGGCAGGAACCTCCGGGCCAGTCTGCCACAGGGCCCAGGGTCTTCTTCCCTGCTCTGCTTTCTGTGTTGGGGACAGGTCAGGGTGTAAGGCCATGTCTACCAGGAGAACCAGAGTCATGTGGTAGGCAGTACTCCTACCTCCTCACTGCACCATGGTGCTACTCATCTGCTAGGCTTCATTTTCTTCACTTTTTTTTTTTTTTTTTTTTTGCAGTACTGGGGGTTGAACGCAGGGCCTCACGCTTGCATACTCTGCAAGTGCTGGACCACTGAGCTGCACCCCAGCCCTTTTTTTCTTTTCTTTTACTTTTTGAGACAGGGTCTCGTTAAGTTACGCAGACTGCCTCTGGTCTCGAACTTGCAATCCTCCTGCCTCTGCCTCCCAAGCCGCTAGGATTACAGGCGTGCGCCACTGCGCCCAGCCATTTTCTTCACTTCTTAGAAACAGAGAACCAGCCTGGAGGAGACAGGGAGAATCAAATGAGCTAATGTATGTAAAGAACCTGGCTCAGCCGCCTGGGGATGTCACACAATGGTAGAGCGCTTGTCTAAGCAGGCTCTGGGCTCCAGTCCCTCTGGCCCAGACCAAAGGTTATATTCTTGGTGTGCAGTAGTTTTTACTCTCCCTTCTGTCTCTCTGTGTAAAGGGATGAGTGCACATTCCTCGAAGACTTGAGATCAGCAGTTCAGCAGTGATATTGAGGGCAGAGGCTGCCATGGGGACTAACAATATCACTGTGCCCCTTCTTCCCCCACATGCCCATTTCCTGAGGGCTAGGAAGCCTGACTCTTGTTTCTAGCTGGTTCTAAGCCCTTTAGGAGTTTGAACATTTAGATTCTTTCTTTTTTTTTTTTTTTTTTTTTTTGCGGTACTGAGGGTTGAATCCAGGGCCTTGCACTTGCATGCTTTGCAAGTGCTAGACCACTGAGATGCACCCGCAGCCCTTTTTTTTTTTTTGACTTTTTGAGACAGGGTCTCGCTAAGTTATGCAGACTGCCTCTGGTCTGGAACTTGCCTCCGCCTCCCAAGCCGCTGGGATTACAGGTGTGCGCCACCGCACCCAGCAACATTTAGATTAAGGAAGTTGTGTCATGTCTGTTCCTGACCCACCTGGTGAGCCAAGCCAAGTTTAGGGGCTTCCTTCCTAAGGGCAGCCTCTCCCAGGCATGGAGTCTTCCTGGCTGATAAACCCAGAATTCCAAAAAGATGGAGACATTCAGAAGCAGTGGGGATGTTGAATCTGGTGGGTTTAGCGTATGCACACCTGTTTACCTGTAGGTGGCAGTGGTGACACGGGAATGCCAAAGGAGGGGCAGAGGGCAGGGTGCTGGCAGAGAGAGCCTCTTTGAGAAGAGCAGCAATAATAACAGCAGTAACAGCCATGACCACGCCTGTGGAAGTGTGATTCTGTGGGCTAGGGGCTCTGTCCGGTGTTTTCTTTGTGCTGTTCACTTTGCTTTCAGGCAGCGATGTGAGAGAAGTCTCTTACTACTGTACCTCACAGAGGTGGGAAAGGCCTGGAAAGGTCCGGTGTCTGCCCTGGGGTCACACAGTCATGGACAGATCCAGGATTCACCAACATCTGAGTTCACACCCCCCACCCAGAGCCTCCACTGTGACATGCAAATAATATTCATTTCTCTTGCACCAAATTGCCTTTGCCTGCCCCTGTGGGCCTGTCACCTAGGGGACTTTGCAGGGCTCACAGTTCTCATTTTACTTCCAAAAGGCCCTGGAATCATAAGGTCAGCCTTTTTTTTTTCCCCTTGGGGTGGGGCTGGTTTGAAACAGTCTCGCTATGTAGCCCAGGCTGGTGGTAAATTTGTGCACGTCCTGCCTCAGCTTCCCAAGTGCTGGGATTAGAGGTACGTACCACCACACCTGGCTAGGTCAGCCTCTTGAGGGCGTGAAGGTGTCCTCCTTCCGCTCAGCTTCTCATTTAGGTAGGGGGCTGAGAATATACCCATGGCTCATAAGCCAGCAAGAGAGGAGGAGCTTCTCAGAACAAGGTTGGAATTGTCTGGAAGGCTCTGTGGCTACACGAACTGTGCCTTCAGATGCTGTGGTCCATCAGAGGACGTGTCGTGGTGTGTAGCCCACCAGGCTCTGGAGAGGCCATGGGGCCGAGTTAAGTGCACGCAGGAGACTGGGGCAAATGCCCTCAGACCAGAGATGACTCCCTCAGGCTTGCAGAGTCCTCTGGATCCTCTTGTGGTTCCTGATTTCACCTCCAGCAGATACCCTGCTTTTCTGTGGAGTGAGGACTCAAACAGGTGTTCTCTTCAGTTTTGTGTGCTGTCATGGCGTGTGATTGGGTTTTGTGAAAGTCTGTGAAGGTCCAAGGATGCTTGCTTTCATCACTTCTGTGCAACAAAGAATTGGAATTTTTCTAGCCAGAGCAATGAGGGAAGAAAGAGAAGCAAAAGACATCCAAGTGGAAAAGGAAGAAGTAAAATTATCTCTGTTCACAGATAACATGACTTTCTATGTAAAAATTCCTAAAGCTCCCCCTCAAAAACTGTTAGAGCTAATACATTTAGCAAAGTTGCAGGATACAAAGCTAACATTCAAAAATCAGTTCTATTTTCATGAACATCCTTAAAAAGAAATTCAGAAAACAATTCCATTTACTACTATAAATGTACTAAAAAGAATAAACTACCCAGAAATTAACCAAGGCACCAAAAAACTTGTGCACTGAAAATTATAGTGCCAAAAGAAGGCAGGCATAGCGGTCACACCCATAATTCCAGCTACTCAAGAGGCTGAGGCAAGAAGATGGGGTGAGCCTAATATATTATATATATTGTCGCAAAACAATATATACAATGTGTGTGTATGTTGTTGAAAGAAAAGCAAGTAAATGGAGAGCCACCCTATGTTCATGGAGGGGAAGACTTAATATTGTTATGCCAATACTGCCCAAAGTGACCTGTTGATGCAATGCAATCCCAGTCCAAATCCCACTAGCATTTTTTTTTTTGCAGAAATAGAAAAATCCATCCTAAAATTCACATGAGATCTCAGGGAACCCCAAATAGTCACAACAATGTTGAATAACAACAGAGTTGGAGGATTCACATTTCCTAATTTCAGAATTTATTACAAAACTAAGGTAATTAAAACAATGTGGTTGTGTACCCCTGTAATCTCACTACTATAGAGGCTGAGGAAGGAGGATTGTGAGTTCAAGGTCAGCCTGGGCTTAATAGTGAGCTACACCATGGAGCAAGACCTTGTCTCAAACAAACAACAAAACAGTAACATCAACAACAACAAAACTGTAGTATTGACATAAGGACTGATATGTAGACCAATAGAATAAAACAGAAAGCCCAGAAACAAACGTTTTCATGTATGGTCAATAGATTTTCAGCAAGGGTTCCAAGATCATTTAGTGGAGAAAGAGCCATATTTTTGATAAATGATGCTGGGAAAACTGGCTATCCACAGACATAGTAATGTTTTTGTTAGGTGCTGTTGAATTGGGTCTGACTCATAGCAACCTTCATAGAGTTTTTCAATGTCTGATTGTTTCGAGATTGCTTCAGGAGTGGATTGCCACATCCTTCTCCCTTTTTTTGCGATGCTAGGGATCAAACGAAGGGCCTCAAAAAGTACAGAGCAGCATTCTACCAAATGAGCTAAACCCCAGCTCCACAGTAATGTAGTTGGGTCCTTATCCTATACCATGTATAAAAATTAACTCCTAGCCGGGCGTGGTGGCACACTCCAGTAATCCCAGCGGCACCTGTAATCCTGGAGGCTCGGGAGGCAGAGGCAGGAGGATTGCAAGTTCAGACTGCCAGAGGCAGTCTGCATAACCTAGCGAGACTCTGTCTCAAAAAGTAAAAAAAAGGGCTGAGGGTGCAGCTCAGTGGTCCAGCACTTGCAGAATATGCAAGTGCAAGGCCCTGGGTTCAGCCCGTAGTACCACCAACAAACAAACAAACAACAACAACAACAACAAAACTCCAAATGGGCCAAAGACATAAACAAAAGAGTATAAATTATAAAAGCCTTAGAAAGGGAAAATTTTCATGACATTGGATTTAGAAAGGATTCCTTGGGTATGACATCAAAAGTACAGGCAACAAAAGAAGAAAATATATAAATAGGACTTCATCAATATTAAAAACTTTTGAGCTAGGTATGGTAGAACACACCCATAATCCCAGCACTCCAAGACTGAAGCCCAGCACTCTAAGACTGAAGCAAGAGGATTGCTAGTTCAAGGAAAATCTGGATTACATAGTAAGACCAGGGAAAGAAAAGAGAGAGAGAGAGAGAATATGAGAATTTTAAACTTTTGTGCATCAAAGGGCACTATCAAGAGAGTGAAAAGACCACGTAAGTGTGAGAGGAAGTATTTACAAAGCATATGTCTGATAAGTAATTAATATCTAGAATATGTAAAGAACTCCTACAACTCAACAACAAGAAAAACAAACTCCCTCATTAAAAAAATGGGCAAAGGACTTTAATAAACATTTATCCAAAGAAGATGTGCAAATGGCCAATAAACACATGAAGAGATGCTCAACATCACTAATCTTTGGAAAATGTAGATTTAAACCATAGTGGGATACCATGTCACACCTAGTAGGCCAGGATCACATAACTGAATTGGTGGTACCAATATTTGATCTATCCTGAAAGCCTGGGCATTTGCCCCATCTGCTAGCATGGTATTGTGCCACCTGCTAGGAAAACCTGAGTTCAGATGTGAAGTTGACCATCCTGGACGATTTCTGAAACTGCCTCATCCTAACTCAATTTACAAGAGGACTCTCATCAGCACGTTTTAACAAAAGCTTAATATAACCCTCACTTCTACTGATACTTGAATGATAAATGACCCTATATAAGCTGGAAGTGTCCTTGTTTTGCTGGATGCAGCTATGGAGAAGTGATACTTGCTCTTTACATAACACAGGAACTCACACATCCAAACAAAAGCTGTATTTACAGGCCATGACAACACACTCCAAGAATATAGCTATTGCTCAAAACATTTGCTCAGCAGCCTCCAGTCTGCGTAAAAAGTCTCATTGTTTTAATTGTCACTCATTTTTTCCCAAAAAGGATATATCCCCATCTTTTTCACCCTCTTTATTCATCATGCTTGGCAACCATAGACCTTTGACCACCCTGACAATGCAAACCCACCCACAAACAGTGAGACTCTGCTTTCTGAAGAGCACAAACAGAGCAAGGGACTGCATGGGGGCTGGGAACGCTCCTGACATTTGGGGGAATATTAACCAGAGTCCTCAGAGGGCACAAGCCTGGCAGGCACAGAGGCAGTATTTGATCCCTGCCTACAAGATAAAGAAGGGATGGGAGAGCAAGGGGAATAGCCAGATGTGCCCCACCCATCTCATGCACGTGGGAAAGAGAGCCCAAGTCACAAGGCTAAGAAGCAACAGGCCTGGGCCTCTCAGGAAAAGCAGATCCATGAAGGACGGGGCATCTGGGCTGGGGAGCGGTAAGGCAGGGAAGGATAGGAGTGGTACTGGCACCCAGGAAGAGTGTAGCAAGGCACCAATCAATTTGGGCTACGGAAGAAAAGACTGACGTCACAGGCTCCTGGAAGGTGTAGTGGCAGCCCTGGTCCAGGGTAGCCCTAGGACAGCAGAGGCAGGATGAGCCCAGCAGTGCAGAGAAGCCTCAGCAGGAAGCCATCTGTGCCTCCAGCCGCTGCTCTTCCTGCCTCACCGACTGTTTCTGCACGCCCCTCCCTTGACTGTGTCTCTTCCCAGAAGAGGTGGCTTACTACCTCACTGACGGGGTTGCACACACAGTGGGGGGATGTCTGCAGCCCAGCAGCCTCAGCAGGAGGCGCTCCCGAAGCAAGGGCTCTGCCTGTGGGCTTGCACTTGTGACCCTTCCAAGCCAGCAGGGGGAGAGGCTAGCTGGTCAGGGGCCATCCGTGCTAGTCGTCATCCCCTTATAAACCTGGCCCATGACATACTGAGATTGCTCTTTGGTAGGGCCACAAGGGACACAGGCTTGGGAGGCTTAATAGAGGAAATATTAAATCAATGAAACCTCATTTCCAAGTTGGGTTTAGCAGCAGAATCCATTAACCTTATATTCACCCTCTCCCTTCCTCTAATAATACCGGCAAGGGGTTCAAAGGCATGCTAACTTATCCTCAGGGTCAGCGCGTTCTATTCAATTACTGGGTTTTTGAGTTTTCAAACTGAAAGACATATGCTCATTTTGATTATAAGGAACCAACCCAAAAAGAAGAATTCTTTTCTTTTCACTGTGCTGGAAATGCCACACAAACAGAAGCATGGGTATTTGGCTCTGCTGAAACAGAGAGGGAAGCAAGGCTAACAAAGCAGCTCAAAATCAATTCTTATTTTTCTCTTCATAAAAGAAATCCCAGAAAATGGGAACAAAGTTGTATCTGATTTCCCCTGGAACCTAGGCCACTCAGTGTGGGCTCCATCCCCTAATTCTGGTACCCAGGCCAGAGAAAAGCAAAGTTCAATTTTATTTTATTTTATTTTTTGTCACATAAATTGTCAAGCCCTAAGATAAAACCTGGTTCAACAGCAAAAACATAGTGTTCCAGGGAGCACTGGGGCAAGTCATTCCCACCAGCCAGCTCTCTGGGATAGATATAGATGAAGACACTAGTGACCCTGGTTGCAAAACACTGAGGTCTCTAGTGATATGCTAATGCCCAGGGGCTGGGCTGGGCAGGATGGGGCAATCAGATACACCTCCCATCAGACCTTCCGTGCAAGAGTAGCATATCATCCTGATGCTGTTGCCATGGCATTTTCTCCATTCAGAAAAGGCCACCTGAAGCTGGGTGCCGTGGTGCATGCCTGTAATCCCAGCGACTCGGGAAGCAGAGGCAGGAGGATTGCAAGTTTGAGACCAGAGACAGTTTGTGTAATTTAGCAAGACCCTGTCTCAAAAGAGGGAAAAAAAAAAAAAGGCTGGGGGTGCAGCTCAGTGGTCCAGCACTTGCAAAGCATGCACACGCGAGGCCCTGGGTTCAACCCCCAGTACCCCTCCCCCCCAAAAAAAGGCCACCTGTTGCCTGTTATAGGACCCAGGCCAGGATGTCCTGAGGCCCTGACCCTAACAGCAGTGCTAGTACTGTAGAGCATGGCTTTCCTGCCTACCCACCCACTGCTGCTGCTGCTGGTGATGCAATCTAAAACCTAAGGCAGCCCTTCTGGGAGGAGCCTCACAGTCCAGTGGCTTGATTTCTTGGCTGCTGTATCTACACTTTGATGTTAAATATAGTGACTTGAGAACCAGCCAGCACCAGAAGGCAAGAGAGGGCTGGGTTAGCATTTTGCATTCAGCAATATCCTTTTGGTGAGAATGGAGAAGAAAACAACCAAATTATCTACCTCCCCAACCACTCAGTGTGGGTAGGAGCCCAGAGATGCCAGCACAAAGAACAGCATTTGGGGTGCTCCATGCCAGGTGTGGAGAAAGAAGAAAAAGAGGTTTTGATGAGTTGGAAGCTCATTGGCTAATATGCCCAATAATATGAAATGAACCTTCTGGATTACTACCTGCTAGTGAGACAGATTAGCCTGTATGAACCAGGTGGAAAGAAAAATCACTCCCCGGATTTTACACAGAACTATTACTGCCTCGTTTCAGATTCTTGACATGCTTTGTGAATGTTAATTGCAAATGCTCCTCTTCCACCTGGGAGACAAGAAAATGAACTTCAAGTTCTCATCTCTGCTGGATAGAACATCCTTTTCTATAGCCATGTCTCTACCCTCCCTCATGCTCCTTTTTTTTTTTTAACCCCCCACCCCCGGTACTGGGGTTTGAACCCAGGGCCTCGCGCTTTCATGCTCTGCAAGTGCTGGACCTCTGAGCTGCACCCCCAGCCCATTTTTTTTAACTTTTTGAGACAGGTTCTTGCTAAATTATGCAAACTGCCTCTGGTCTCAAGCTTTCGATCCTCCTGCCTCCACCTCCCAAGCCACTGGGATTACAGGCATGCGCCACTACACCTGGCTCCTCCTGCTCCTTTTTAAAAGAAAGATAATTTGGCCAGGAGTGTACACAGAGAATCAACTGCCCAGCCTGTGGACTACTTCAAGGAAGCTCTTTCTGTAACTTGCAGGCAAAGTAAAACCATGTGGTCCCAATGCCATTTGCTTGAGATTGACAAGCACCTTTGATGTGCTGGGCACAGTCCTTGGAGCTGAGGAGAGGGAGATGGTTAAGACCCTGCCTTCAAGGGTCAGTGTAGTGGGCGGGCTGATAGGCAGGCTGGCACAAGACAGTCCAGCCTGGGCTCTAATAGGGGACAGTGCCAGCACTCTGGGTGCTTTGATACCAGTACTCTCTGGTGCTAACGAGCTGCAAAGGAAGTGAATGTCATTCCACTGCACTCTGACAGACACAGATCATGCAGGATGATGAGACAAACCAGAGAGAGCCAGCCAGATACTGTGCACTCTCAGAACTACTGAGTCCGCCTTTCTCTCACTTCCCAGCTAGAGAGAGCACCAGGGAAAGGAGTGATGTAGAACAGTGGTCCTTATCTTTGGCTGCATGTCAGAATCACCCAGGAGACTTTTCAAAACAGTGAATGCTTGGGTACTGCACATACCAGTCACATCAGAACCTCTGGGCATGTATCTTCCAGAAGCTTCCTGGGTTGGGTCTCCTATACAGCCAGGGCCGAGAACCACTAACTTAGAGGTATGAATGCTAACATGGGCTTTTATCAGATGTAAATGTGTTATGCAGCTACCAAGGGCCAGATGCTGGGTACGTAGTAAAAGAAGGCAAGACAGACCTAGTCCCTGCCATCGTGGCTCTCACAGTCCAGAGGCGGGAGGGAGTCAAGTGACCCTAGTTCTGGTTCTGCTCCTGAGCTCTTGGGCGGATCCCTTTTCTTCTTTGGGTTTCCAGAATGATCTTTGATCCTCACCTCCCTATTCCCTCCAACCCAACAGTCTGTTGGCCTATGTATTCATTTTCAGCAATTTTTTAAAAATTGTAAAATACACACAATGTAAAATTTACCATTTTAACTATTTTTAAGTGTACTGCTGCTGTTAGGTGCCGTCGAGTCGCATCCGACTCATAGCGACACTCATAGGGTTTTCAATGGCAGATTGTTTCGGGATTGTCTTGGGAGTGGATTGCCATAGCCTTCTCCCTAGTGAGAATTTGTGGCCTGGAGAGGCCCACGCTGACCAGTCTTTCCCAAGCGAACCCCTAGCCCTCCACTGCCTTCAGCAAGCCTTATGCCTCCACGCTGCCCAGATCAGAGCCCATGCATCCAGCCCTGCTGTGTGACCTAGGACAAGTGGCTTGACCTCTCTGACCTTTATGTCCTTATCAGTATAACAGGAACAATACTAGAACCAATTCCTTGGAGCTGTGGAGACCAGCCAAGCTAATTGACGTCAGATGCTAAGCCTCATGTGGCACATAGTAGTCCCTCAGCCAGTGCCATTAGGGTCATTATCATCACCGTTTAGAGCACTCAGCCAGCACCTAGTGTATTTTGCCTAGCAAATGTTGTTGTTGTTAGGTGCCGTCGAGTCGGTATCCGACTCATAGCGACCCTCACAGGGTTTTCAATGGCTGACTGTTTCAGGATTGCCTTGGGAGTGGATTGCCAGGTCCTTCTCCCATTTTTGCGGTGCTGGGAATCGAACTCGGAACCTCAGAGACTGCAACGCAGCGCTCTACCAACTGAGCTAAATCCCAGCCCAAACGTAGGTGCTCCCTTTAAGTGTACAGTGCTATAGTATTAAGAACATTCACACTGTGTAACCATCACCACCACCCATCTCCAGAACTCTTCCATCTTCCCAAACTGAAACTCTGGTTCTATTAAACACTAACTCCTCATTCCTCTCCTTCCTGCAGACCCTGGCAACTACTGTTCTACTTTCAGCAGTGCTGGGGGGTGAACCCAGGTCCTTAAAACACACTAGATAAGCGCTGTACAACTGAACTACACTCTCAGCAAACCACTGTTCTACTTTCTAAGTGTGAATTTGACTGCCTTAGGTATCTCATTGGGGCTGGGGTTTAGCCCAGTTGGTGGAGCGCTTGCTCTGCACAGTCTGAGGCCTTGGGTTTGATCCCCAGCACTACAAAAATGTGAGAAAGACCTGGCAGCCCACTCCTGAAACATTGAAAACACTATGCATGGCAGAGAAGCACCGACAGAGTGCCAATCATGGCATAGTGTTGAGGAGTGTTTCATTCTGTTATATATAGTGCGTTCTCTTGTATGGGTCCAACTCGATGGCACCCAACAACAACAACAGATATGTTGTAGGAGTTGAATTATACAGTATTTGCCCTTTTTTGTCTGACTTATTTTGCTCAGCATATCCTCACGTTTCATCTATGTTGTAGCATGTGCCAAAATTTCATTTCTTTGTAAGGCAGAATAATAGTCCATTGTGTGTTTATGCTGTATTTTGTTTATCCGTTTACATGTGGGTGGATAATTAGATGGCTTCCACCTTTTGGCCCCTGTGAATAGTTCTGCTGCGAACATGGATGTGTACAAATAACTCTTTGAGATGCTGCTTTCAGTTCTTTTGCGTACATATTCAGAAGTGGAGTTATTGGGCCTTATGCTAATTTTATGTTTAATTTTTTGAGAACCTATCATACTGTTTTCCATAGTAGCTGCACTATCTTCATTCCCAGCAGTGTGAAAAGGTTCTAGTTTCTCCACATCTTCATCAACATTTGTTATTTTATTTCTTTGGATAATAACCACCCTATTAAGAGGACTGGGGTTTAGCTGAGGTGGTAAGAGTGCTGCCCTATGCTCTCTGAGGCCCTGGGTTCAATCCCCAGCACCTCAAAAATGGGAGAAGGACATGGCAACCCACTCCCGAAGCAATCCTGAAACAATCAGCCTTGAAAATCCTATGAAATGGCAGAAAAGCACTGACATAGTGCTGGGCATGGCACAGTGTTTTGTTCTCTTGCACATAGGGTCACTATGAGTTAGACTTGACTCAGCAGCACCTAACAATAACAACAACTGAGTATAAGATAATATCTCATTGTGGTTTTGATTTGCATTTCCCTGATGCTTAATGATGTTGAAATATCTTTTCATATGTTTGTTCACCATTTTATATCCTCTTTGGAGAAACGTGCATTCATGTCCTTTCTCTGTTTTTTAATTTGGTAGTTGTTGTTGAGTTGTGGGAGTTCTAATTTATATAGCCTGAATATTTACATTTATCATATATCTGATTTGCAAAGATTCTCTCCCATTCTGTAGGTTGTCTTTTCACTCTGTTGATTATATCCTTTAATGCACACAAGGTTTTACTTGTTTTGTTTTTCCTTTTTTTTGTGTGGTGCTGGAGATCAAACCCAGGACTTTGTGCATGCTAAGTAAGCATGGTACCATTGAACTACATCTCCAGCTCTTTAATTTTGATGTAGTTCAATTTCTGTAGTTTTTCTTTTGTTGCTTTGCCTTTGATGTATCCATGAAATCATTGCCAAATCCAATGTTATGAAATTTCCCCTCTATGTTTTCTTCTAAGGATTTTATAGTTTTTGCTCTATATTTTTGTCTTTAATCCATTTGGAGTTATATAATGTTTGTAAATAGTGTAAAGTAAGTGTCCAACCTCATTCTTTTGCATGTGGAAGGACAGTTTTTTCAGCACCATTTGTTGAAAAGATTATCCTGTCCTGTTGAATGGTCAGAATGTTGTTTTGTGGATGAAATAAAATAATGTGCATGAAGCACTCAACACCATGTGTGTTAGTCACTATGAAGGGTACCTGAGTTAAAGAGCTTATAAGGAGACAAGGTTTATTTTGGCTCAGGTTTTTAGAGATTTTAGTCAAAGGTCAGTTGGCTCTATTGGTGGGAAGCACATGGTGGAGCAAAGTTGTTCACCTCATGATGGCTGGGAAGCAGAGAGCATAAAGGGGGGCTTGGGTCTCAATATCCCCTACAAGGGCATATCCCCAGTGACTTAACTTCATTCCACACAGCTCAACCTCCTAAAGGTTCCACCACTTCACAATAGCGCCACAGGCTGGCAACCAAGCCTTTAGCATCTGGACAACTAGGGACCACCATATCTACAGTGGCTTATTCAGTGGTATTCCCTTTCCTTCTTCCTTCTCCCCTTTTCTGTCTGTCTGTCTGTCTGTCTGTCTTTCTGTCTTTCTTTCTTATTTTTATTCTTCTTCTTTTTTTTTTTTTAAGTACTAGAGGTTGAATCCAGGGCCTCAAGCATGCTAGGCCAGTGCTCTACCACTGAGCTGCACCACCAGTCTCTTTTGTGCTTTTTTTTATTCTTTATTTTCAGACAGGATCTCACCAAGTTGTACAGGCTGCCTCTGGCCTCAAACTTGTAATCCTCTTGCTTGCGTAGCTGAGATTATGCCATGGCACCTGGCCTCTTCCTTTTCTGAGATGTAGTTTTAACTACTCCAGGTGATTTTAAAGAATTATAATAGCAGATACCTACAGAGGTCTGACTATGCCAGGCTGAATACTAAGCATCATATACATATTAACCCATTTAGTTTTCCTCACGGTTCTTTTGTTGTTGTTGTTGTTCATCTTTCTATTTATTTTTAATGGGATAGAATGATATTTCAATACATATACACAATGTGCAATAATCAAATAAGGATAGTTAGCAATTCCATCTCTTTAAACATTTAAAATTTTTTGATTAACATATAATAATAATTGAACATATTTAACTAGCCCAATGTCACACAACTAGTAAGTGGTAGGGCCTGTATTTAGACCCAGGTGGTTTGGTCCCACTGTCTATGGGGCTCCAATGGCTCAGACCTTTCATAAGCTCTTCAGTCTGAAATTCGGAGAATGGAAGACTGTGTCATATCACCGGACCCTGGGCCCAGAGCTCTTCCTGGGTATTCTCTAGTGAAAGCAGCACACCGCCCCCAGATTGGCTTCGTTGGCCTGGCCCATCTGCTCGGGCAAAGAATTTGCTGGTTCAAGTCTCTTCCCATTTCCTACCAGAGCCTACTTATTCCGGGATAAATGTTAACCTTTTTTCTCTGATTTCACAGAAAAGGCAACAGATGGCTCCCTGCAGAGTGAGGACTGGACGTTGAACATGGAAATCTGCGACATCATCAATGAGACAGAGGAAGGGTATGTGTTCCTGCCACCTCTCTTGGGGAGCCTCTCACTCTTGGGGTTCGCTCACAGCTGGTCAGGACTCAAGAGTGGAGGGCTTGACTTTGTATTTTGCTTTTGGTCTGTTCATCTTGGCTTTAGTGACCTGCACTCATGAGGACATGTCCTTTGCCCATCCATCCCTCCCCTCCTTCCTCAATGGCAATGAAGACCTCTTTTAATCACCTGCTTTGAATCACAGGTAGAAATGAAGCTGCTTCGTTACCTGGGTCCCAGTGGCCATTCATCTGTACAGCCAGATCGTCCCCTCTTCCTGCTCTTCCTCCCTGGTCCCTGTCTCTCCATGGCAGACCTGGGGCTGTCTGTCCTCTGGGATGCTGGACAAAAGTCCCCAGAGTCAGAGGGCACCACAGTGTGTGTGAAGGGAGGTCCAGGGCATAGTCAAGGCAGGGAGAAAGGGGCACACATGGCAGAGAGCAGCTGTGAGTTTGTAGCATGGGTGGACTTAGCCCACAGTGTGCCCTCTTGAATCCCCACACTGCCAGGCCCATTCTTACTGTTTACTGTGTCCTTTCCTTCTACCTTAGTTGTTGTTGTTAGGTGCCATCGAGTTGGTATCCAACTCATAGCGACCCTCATAGAGTTTTCAATGGCTGACTGTTTTGGGATTGCCTTGGGAGTGGATTGCCAGGTCCTTCTCCCATTTTTGTGGTGCTGGGAATTGAACTCGGGACCTCAAGAGACTGCAGCGCAGCGCTCTACCAACTGAGCTAAATCCCAGCCCTTCTCCCTTAAAGCTCTACCCTATTTGTACTTCTTCTAAACCAGTCTGTATTTCGCCCTGTGTCCACACCATAAAAACTCCATGTACTGTCACCAGGCCCTTTTCAACCCCAGAGTGGTGAGGAGAACATTTGAGACCCAGGCTTGCGTCTTGACGCTGTCACTCACTAACCTGGCTGTGTATAAACTGGCAAATTACTTAACCTCTGAAGGTTAGTACTGCTTTCATTCTCCAGATAGTTATGAAGTGACCACCTTATGCCAGGCCCTTTGTAAGTACAGAGGGCACAGTGGTGAGCAAGACAGACTCCCTCCCTTTGGGAAGCTGCCAGTCTAGAGGAGGCGGCAGGCTGTGAACGAGATAATTAAAACACACAAGCTGGTCAGATAGGGAGAGCATTGTGGAAGGCATGGGGAGAGGAAGCTGGGGATTAGCAATTTTAAGTAGAGGAATCAAGGAGACTCTCACTGAAAGAGAGGGTGACCTTGAACAAAGACTTGAAGGAGGTGAGGCAGTGATGCATGAGGATAATGCAAGGGAAGAACTTCCCAGGCAGAGGGAAGAGCGAGCTCAGGAGTCCTGGCACAGACTGTAGTCAGTATGTTTGAAGACTAGCGAGGTGGTTAGTGGGCCCAGAGTTTAGTAATGAAGGAAGAGGGTACTTGGAGATGAGGTCAGTGATTTGGGGATATAGAGACACAAGGCTGTGTAGGCACCAGGGTAACTGTGGCTCTGACTTCAGGTGAGAGAGGAACTCATGGGAGGATCTGAGCAGAGAGGTGGCATGGTCTGACTTTCATTTTAAATAGCACACTCTGAGCTGTTGCGGTTGCGCAGGCGTTTAATCCTAGCACCTCAGGGGGCGGAGGCAGGAGGATCGAAGATTCAAGGTCAGAGGTAGCCTGTGTAACATGGCGAGACCCCGTCTCAAAATACAAAGTAGAAAATGGGCTGAGGGTATGGCTCAGTGGCTGAGCACTTGCAAAAAACATGTGTGAGGCCCCAGGTTCAACTCCCTAGTACAAAAACAAAACAAAACAAAACAACAACCAAAAAAAAAAACCTCTGTTCATTGTGTTCAGAATGGCCTGGCTTGGGCAGGCCAAGGACAGAGTAGACAAACCAGGAGGAAGTTACTACAGCCATTCTGGTGTGAGATGGTGGTGGTCTCTACCAGGATAGCAGTAGGGAAGGGAAGGTGATTAGATTCTAGCTAGATTCAGAAGGTAGACTGAGCTGAGTGCGGTGGCGCATGCCTGTAATCCCAGAGGCTTGGGAAGCGGAGGCAGGAGGATCGCAAGTTCAAGACCAGAGGCAGTCTGCATAACTTAGCAAGACCCTGTCTCAAAAAAAGTAAAAGAAATGGGCTGAGGGTACAGCTCAGTGGTCCAGCACTTGGAAAGAACGCGCGTGGGAGGCCCTGGTTTCAGACCCCAGTACCAAAAAAAAAAAAAAAAAGAAGGCAGAGCCAATGGAATGTGTCCATGTGGGACATAAATAAAGAGTCAAGGATAATGGCAGACAGTCTGGGGCCTGTAGAACCATGGGGTGGAGTTGCTACATGGTAACGTGGAACAGGCTGGGGGACAGAGACCAGAACTAGATCCGAGCTGCCAGCTCAGCTCCCAGGGGAGATATTACACAGGTGACTCTGGAGTTGGCGGCAATGGCCTATGCTGGTCCATCTCTAATACTGTGGTGGCTGGCCTCAGGGCTCTTTTCTTCCTTATGGCCCTCTCAGTTGCCTTTCATTTGATCATTTGTCCAGCTGTCCAGCTGTGTTCGATTCCCACAAGTGGAAGGTAGCACACCAGGATGCTGAGGTGAATGTATCGTACCACCCGTGAGGGCTCACCTGGGAGCACCAGCCAGGCTACGGCAAGGGCTGTGTCCAGTGCAGTGGGCTCCAAAGGAGAGGCAGAGCAGATGCTTCCTGGAGGAGCTGGCTTTTGGCTGGGCTTCAAAGCTTGCAGGAAGAGAAGGAAGTATGCCTTTTACTCAGGGTGACATGAGAATGGCCAGCAAGTAGAGAGTATAAGTGGTCTGGAATGCATAGGGCAAAGGGAATGTCTAGAAGCAGGCTAGAAGGGTGGTCCAGGTCAGTGTGTCTCTTGTCTGTGCTGTCCCCTAGAGGCTGCATAGGCTCCTGCCCTTTTCCCTGGCATCCCTGCAGGTCTCAGCAAGTGACTCCCTTCCTAGCAACTCTTCAGGGTTTTCTCAGGCTCTAAGGGTAAAATCCTTAACCACACTCCCATTTCAGACCTTTCAGCCCCACTGATGCTTCTTTCAGCTCCTTGAATTCTCTACATTCTTGTCCCCAGTTTGAAATTCCCCACAAATATGAATGTCATGCAGATATGTTCACAATCTTATTTTCCAGTGAATTGCTCAAATACCTATGTAGCTTGTAGACAGGAGGCCTAGGAACCCTGGGATCTTTCTCCTCCAAAAGGGCCTAAGCTCCTTTCAAAGTCTTCTAGAGCTGGTGAACTTCTTTCTCAGACTCAGCCTACAGAAGGCCTGGTTATGCCTTCCCCAGTGGCCCAAGCTCTTGTTCGTGTGTGTTGGAGAAGAGGCAGTGGGGAGAAGCTATATATAGTTATGGAGTCAGACTACCACGGTGGCCACCAGCTAACCTTGGGGCTATCAGCAGCAAGGCCTTCTTGGAGGACACAGAAGTGAAGTCTTACAGGATACCAGGGCATCAACTAGTTTAGGCAGGTGGATGATGGGGAGGAAGGTGGAAACACCATGCTGGAGAACAGTGTGTACACCATGGGCATGGGGAGCATAATATAGTGGATTTAGTGGTGCAGAGCCTGGAGCCCTTTGCCTGGGCTAGAAGTCTAGGTCACTGTTCATTTATCTGACTCCTGGTTATATTACTTTTTCTCCCTTTGTCTCAGTGTCCTCATTTATAAAATAGAGTTGTCAGTGTTACCCATCTCATAGGGTTGTTGTAAGGATTAAAGGAGTAAATATATGGGGAGGATGCCAAAAAATGTATATGTATGTGCATTTTAAGAGATACTATCTATGTGTTACTTTTCGAAGTTAAATTGAATTACAGTAGCAATGTGTAGTACACCATCTGCTCAAAAGATGGCATTAATCAAACAAATACTACCACTGCCATGCAACAGGCAGGACAGTGGCAGAGCATGGCTGTCATTTGAGGAGCGCAAGACCACTTTGAAGTGGTATTTGAAATTCAAGAACATTGCAGACGTACAATGACAGTGGAGGTGTGAGTATGCATTCATGATAAGTTTGAGATTCGAGATATGCCCGAGGGAAGATCTGGGAGGCCTCGCCCAGCAACAGGTCTTGCTTCTTCTGCTATGATAACCACTTTGAGTACCTATTATAATTGTAGAAATCATACAAGAATTGTATTCATCTTTTGCAATTAGTATATTAAATATTACAGTTTTAATATGTTTTTTTCCTTTCTTTACATGAGTGTATTTCTATATCCATGTGTTAGTTAGCTTTCTATTGCTGTAACAAAATACTTGAGAGATAATTGTTGTTGTTGTTGTTAGGTGCCGTTGAGTCGGTATCTGACTCATAACAACCCTCATAGGGTTTTCAGTGGCTGACTGTTTCGGGATTGCCTTGGGAGTGGATTGCCAGGTCCTTCTCCCATTGAGAGATAATAGTCAACTTAAAAAAGAAGAAAAGCTGGGCTGGGCACGAGAGCACATGCCTGTAATCCCATCCACTTGGGAGGTGGAGGCAGGAGGATTGCAGGTTCAAGGCCAGAGGCAGCCTGCATAACTCAGGGAGAGCCTGTCTCAAGATAAAAATTAAAAATGGACTGGAGATGCAGCCCAGGGGTAGAGCATTTGAAAAGTATGTGTGAGGCCCTGGGTTCAACCCCCAGGTATTGCCAAAAAAAAAAAAAAAAAAAAAAAAAAGGAGGAGAAGGAGAAAGAGAAAGAAGGAGAAGGAGGAGAAGGAGGAGGAGGTAGAGGAGGAGACGACAAGGAAAGGCTTGTTTTGGCTCATGGTTTTGGAGGTTACAATCCATGGTCTGTTGGTGCATTGCTTTGGGCTCTGTGGCAACACATCATAGCAAGAGTGTATGTGGCAGAAGCAGCTGCTCAGCTTGTGGCAGCCAGGAATCAGAGACAGGAAGGACTGGGGTCCCAATATCCCCTTCAAGGGCATACCCCACTGACCTCACTACCTCCCACGAGGCCCCACCTCCTACAGGCTCCATTGCCTCCCAGTAGCACTACAGGCTGGGGGCTGACCCTTTAACACCTGGGTGTTTGGGGGACACTCCAGGTCCAAACTATAGTAGCATGCTACATATGTGGATTTGCTGTTCATCCTCTAGTAATTTCTGTTGCCCATGACTGTCATCATCACTTCCATTTGTGGTGTGACTTACCTGGCTAGTTCTTGGGAGTGACCTCTGGGGCTCCACTGCCCTGTCCCTGGCTGCCATTCTCTGAGCGCTTGCCCTGTGTCAGGCCCCGCATGCAGCCCTGGATTGCATCATGCAGAGAGCACCCTTCCAGCCCTGTATGGTGGACACAGGCTGTTTTGCTTATAAGGAAACTGAGGCCCAGAGTGGTTTAGTCACTTGCTAAAGGCCTCACAACACAGGAGGAAGGGCACGTGAATGCCAGCCTGGGCTCCCCTGGCTGCAGCCGCCAAAGCTCTGCCTGCGTTTTTGTATTTATGCAGAGCTCTATCTGTGGGAGGCTGTGGTCCTGGTGGGCACACATTGGTGAACTGACCCACTGGCCTCTTCCTAGCCTCTCTTCAGTGTCCAAGGCTGAAGTTACCCCTGGCCCGAGGAGTGCTGACAGCTGAGGCCTTGTGTGGCAGCCCTGCACTCATTAACTTCTGGTGTCTGGTGGAAGAACCCATCGGGGAATGTTTTAGACCCTGTTTGCCAGACCTTGCCCCAGACCTGCCTAATTAGAGCACAGGCACGTGGATTTGGGAATTACTCCCCAGGTGATTCTGGTCTGCAGCTCTGATGAGGAGCCACATTTTCATGACCATCTCGGACCTTCCCCAGCCCACAGAAGCCTTGCGCTGCAGCCTTTAAGCTGGAAGAACACAGGGGAACTGGGAAATACAGGAGAGCCATAGTTGCTGTCAGGGGTGTATGTGCTCAGGGTAAAGGAGGAGGGGCCGCCATGCCCTGGGGCTGGGAGGAGAGAAGCCTTCTCAGAAGAGCAGTTCTGGAACTGAAGCACAAAGAGGTTTAAAGGCCCAGCTGGAGGCATAACTCACTCATATGGGAAGCTGTGAATTCACTATGGCTGGCAAGAAGGACTCTCAGGAGTCTTGGGTGGCAGGAGGCTGTGGATGGCCCAGAAGCTGGTCATGAGGCCCTAGGGACTGCCCCGCAGGGTCTGACCCTCCCAGTGAGAGTTCCCAGGGTCTGCTTGCTTCTGCTCCTTCCTGCCTGCCCACTTCCTAGCTCCTGACCCACGCTCCCTTCTCGGGATCCCGGCTCCAGCTGTCCAGTGGGTGGCAGCTCCTTCAAACTTTGCAGGTCCTTTGCCTGGCTGTACCACTGCTCTCTGCAGCTTCTCCCCTTGCCCAGTCACTGCCAGGCAGCACTTCCCATAGCACAAGGAAGACTTTTCAGTTTCAACCTAGCCATGAGCCTGCCGACGGTCCGATTGCCCCATATCCTGGGAACTCGGAGTACCGGTGCTTGGCCTGCTGGAAGGGCCAGTTTTCTGCCCCGTGGAAATAGACTGCACTGAGAAGGGTGGCAGCCCTGGGCCTGTAATCACTGTGGGAGGGCAGAGCCTTTAAGAGAGGAAATAGTCTAGATTCCTGGCCACTAGGTGCTGACTTACCAGCTCAGCCCATCCAAGCAGATTGCTGCTCAAGTGGCATATTTGCAGAAATCTGCATCCCTGCTTGGAAACTGGGAGCCAAGAATTCCCATAAGGCAGCTATCTTTCAATTTGGGAACATGAAATAGGGAAGTTGGGATGTTTTTAAAATTTCTTTCAGAAGCTTTGCTACTTACTATGGCTTTCTCTCTAAATGAGGCTGATGAGCAGAGCTTCTACCCTTCACTCCCCTGACTTCCTCACACATTTGAAAGAGCATTTCCATATGGTAAATAGATTATGGGAGCCTAGTGCAGTGGCACATGCCTGTTCCAGCAACTCAGGAGGCAGAGGCAGGAGGATTGCAAGTTTGAGACCAGAGGCAGCCTGCGTAATTTAGTGAGACTCTGTCTCAAAAAGTAAAAAAAAAAAAAAAAAAAAATGGGCTGGGGCTGTAGCTCAGTGGTATAGCACTTGCAAAGCATTCAAGCTTGAGGCCCTGGGTTCAACCCCCAGGACTGCAAAAAAAAAAAAAAAAAAAAAGTAGGGTATGGGTATGTTAGAAGTAATATTAGGGATAGGAGGTCACAGGCTTCCAAACACTGACCAAAGACAGACTAAAATTCAGCAATACACCCTTTAGTGGCAGCCTAGGGCACACTTGTGATAGGAAAGGGAAGGTTGCGTTGGACCAGGGCTCCCCAGAGCACAGAGTGGTGGGGCATCTGGAGCTGGGCACCATGGCAGGGCAGCTGTTAGTCCCATAACTTTGTTGAATTGTGGATTAGAGTAAATAACATGTTAGACACCAAACTTCCGTGTGATAAATGTGCTTAAAGGGCTGGCTCAGGATCCTACCTCTCAGGTATAATGGCAATTTAAGGAAGAACTCATTTCAAGCTCCAAACCATCAGTTTATGAACCTGCTTTTGAACAGTGCCCATTTGTAAACTGAAGACTGCCTATAATTCTGGAAGGTTCCCTCTGGGAATCCACATCAGATCTATTACTTAAAAAATACATGGTTTCTTGGGTTTTGAGGAGCCTCACTTAAGTTTACTCTGGGCAATGGAGTTTCCTGGAATGCAGCAGCAACTGAACGTCCAGGCCTCAGCAAAGACCTGCCATTCTCTCTTCCATATCTTGTGATTTTGCTGGAAAAACTCTCTTCACGGCACCCTTACACCAATAAGTTAGTTACTGTTTTGAGTAACACTGGCATGTGATACAAAATTGAAAAGGTCTGCAAAGAAGAAATACAGTAAAAAATCTCCTTCCCCTTCTGCCGCCTGGTTCCCCTCCTCAGGGGCAGCCATCATTAGCAGGTTCTTATGGTTCCCTCCACAGGGTCTTTTCCCAACCCTGGCATGTGCTGCACATGTCCTTGCTGTCCTTTTGTAATATAATGGTAGCATGTTTACTGTTCTGCAAATGACCTTATCCACATGTCTTTGTGGGGTGGGGAGCGGTACTGGGGATCAAACCTAGGGCCTTGTGCATGCTAGGCAACTGCTCTACCACTGAGCTCTACCCACAGCCACTATGCGCATGTCTTTGAGTTTGGTCCATAATGGTATATAAAGAGTTTCTTTGTTTTTTTATGCAGATATATAATACTCCATGGTATGGCCGAATCATGGTGTAATTGAACCTGTTTCCCATTGGTGGACATTAGTGTGTTTCCAGTCTTTTAAGTTTACAAACATGCTGCAGTGAATGAACTTATTATATGTGCTAGTTAGCAATGGGAGGAATTTGTAGCATAGTGCCCCCCTGTGGGGCTTGCAAGGATCCTAATATGTCTGTCCTTTTCTCCAGGCCAAAGGATGCCATTAGAGCCCTGAAGAAGCGGCTCAGTGGGAACCGGAACTACAGAGAAGTGATGCTGGCACTGACGGTGAGTGCTGTCTTCCCAGAGCAGAACCTCAGACGCGCATGCTCCAGCCTCACGCCCTCTCAGAACCTCCCTTCTGTGCTGCCTCTGTTTGGCACAGCCTCCCAGGGTCACCCTTGAGCTTCAATGCGGTGAATTTATACCAAAAGAAGATGAGATGTGGGCAGCACTGTTGGATACAGAAGTCCAGAGCCGTGGAGCCAGAGGCCAGGGCTGGCTCCCTTCTGCCACCAACCTGCCCTGAGACTCTGGTGTTGACGTCCTTGTTATACCGATGTTCACTTCCACCTCTCCAGCACCTGCTCTGGGCTGTACCAAGCTTTTCAAATGTTAGTGGAGATGTTTACAACTACCTCCAGAATGGGTTTCATTACTCCCTCATATAAATGAGGAGACTGAGGCTCAGATCTAGAGGTTTTGCTCAGCCTTCAAAGCTAGTGAGGAATTAAGCTACTGGTTGTCATCATAAAATGAGCATTGTTGTCCCCTCTTTGGTTTTTTGAGACAGGGTCTTGCTGGGTAGCCCAGGCTGGCCTTGAACTCACTATGTGGACCCAGCTGTCCTTGAACTTGAGATCCTCCTGCCTCAGCCTCCCATGTGCCATCATACCTAGGTTTAAAGTGGTCTCTTGTTGGGGGTAAAAACTAAAAATAGTGCAAATGTTCTTGAAAAAGTCAGTCAAATGACTCCTCTCAGGAAGAGTAGACCAGATTTTGCCCTTCTTTGTGTCAGAGAATTAAAAGGGAAACTTCAGGTGCTATTTCTGTCTTAAAAGCTAAGACTTCAGATGTGGCAAAATCTGGGCCACAGTAAGGTTTTTATAATAGAAACTATAACAGGTCAGCATGTCGACTTCTATAGGTTGGAAATAGTGGGTTACTTATCCAAAACAGCCTAACGTGTTTCCTTTTAAAGCAGAGAAACTGGATTTTTTGCCCAAGTAAAAACCCAAAACTTATTAAAAGAGTTCTCTCTGCCAGGGAATTGGGACTTGAATAATAAAGGAGGAAAGGCCAGTTGAGAAATAGAGAGTTGAAAGCTTTATTTATTTATTTATTTATTTATTTATTTATTTTGTGGAATTTGAGCCTCCATGTTCACTGAACCCAAGTGATGCCCAGAGTGAGTTGTTCTCAATAACTTAGATCGCCAGGGTTGAACCCTAATGTGTCAGGGCATTTTCCCTGTGTCTGACACTTCTCTGTTTAGCTGTTGATGTTGTGATAAGCATCCTGCAGGGTGCTCTCTAAACTGACTGCGTTTTCCTGCCTTCCAAAAGCATCATGTAACCTTCCAGACAGCCGGGTCTTTGCTGCAACTCCCATGATACCTTTGGAGGCCTGTGAGAGGGCAGAGTATCCACTGCAGCCAGGGCCCTGCCTGGCACACTTTGAAGGGTCTTGTGTCTGCTTTGATGGCCTCATTTACCCTGCTGGTTGCTTTCAGTCCTCCCGCTTCTTTTGGCCCATTTCTAGCATCATATATTAGTATTTACCCAAAGTGAGAGTTAGAGATGCCAGCCGGGCACAGTGGCACACACCTGTAATCACAGTGACTCAGGAGGCAGAGGCAAGAGGATCACGAGTTTGTAGGCCGGAGACACCCTGGATGCCTTAGTGAGACCATGAACCAAAATAAAAAATATATAAAAAATGGGCTGGGGATGCAAGCCAGTGGTAGAACACTTGGCAAAGTATGTGCAAGGCCCTGGGTTTAACCCCTAAGTATTGCCCCCTCAAAAAAAGAATTAGAGATCCTGAAGGGCTCTCTACTTAAGCTTTTGTGTATACTCCCAAAAAGCCCACTTCTGACTATTTGCCAGGCACATTTCCATGAGTTTGACTGCACCCCAGAAAATTGCCACTGTGTTTCATGCTCAAGACTCCACAGAGGCCTTTTTGGCAGGAGGGCCTGAAGTTACTTTTGCCATCCCAGGGAGGACTTCCTACG
Organism: Pedetes capensis; assembly: GCA_007922755.1. Classification (NCBI taxonomy): domain Eukaryota; kingdom Metazoa; phylum Chordata; class Mammalia; order Rodentia; family Pedetidae; genus Pedetes; species Pedetes capensis. The sequence continues at coordinate 217,936 of VMDO01000610.1, read as the reverse complement.
TCTCCTGCTTAGATAGGCTTTGGGCTACTCTGTAGCACATGCGCTTCTGCCCAGGTCATTTCCAAGAGCAGGCTGGGCATACTGACCTTGAGGTCTGCTATTAAGGAGAACTAAAGGATGTGCTCCCTCAATGCCAGAAGAGTATCCTGCCCACAGCCTCCCTGAAAGTGGGGTGGATCCCCAGACTGCCTTGCCACGGGACTGCGGTCTGCCCCTCTGGTTCCTGTTCTTTCCACCTGAAACTGCTTCCCTTGGCCTTCTGCCCTCCCTTTCCCCACCTGTCCCACCCTTTTCCGCCTGCCTCTCATGAAATAAATGTCCTTTCTAGCACTGGCCTGGCCTTTTAGCCACTGCCTGAGTCAGGAGAAAGGTATAGAGAATCCTAGAGAAAAGGCACCTGGTAACTACTTGGGGCCAGGAAGAACCTCTCTGGCTCCTCTTGGTAGCCCTCACAGGTCACTAAGAGTGAATGCTGACTACCTCATGGCCACCCAGAATCAGGGATGAGCAGAGGCTAAGAAAGGGAAATGCCCCCTTGGCTAAGTAAAACTTGAGGCTACACAGAGCCCCTGAAGATGCTGAGCTTTGGAGTCTTCCTGGCAAGGAGACTCTGGGGGTACAGCCAGAGGAGTGGGGAAAGAACCAATTCTGGCTGGCCACAGAGCTGCCTGACTGGTGTGTGGGGTCCCAACTCTGACCTCCTAGGTTAAGTGGCAAGGTACCTTTTCAAGGAACAGATGAGAGGTGAAGAAATCTGTCACATAGTGCCTGTGTCTGAGGGCTCTGAGCTGATGTGGCTTCTTGGAGGAGAGCTGTAAAGGAGGGGTGACTTGGTGCCCTCAGGTGAGCGAGGAGACCAGGGCTCCTGAGAAGCCATCCTGCCTCTGCCATTGACCGACAGTTTCTACCTAGACCAGTCTCTTTACCTTCCTCAGCCTCTTAACTTTAAAAAATAGGGCCAGGGGCTGTGGTACACATCTGTAATCCCAGCAATTTGGTAGGCCGAGGTAGGAGGATCACATGTTCAAGGCAGAGGCAGCCTGCAAAACTTAGCAAGACCCCCATCTCAAAATAATAAAAATAAAAAGAGGATGAGAGTACAGCTCAGTTACAGAGCACTTGCCTAGCATGCATAAGGCCCTGGGTTCCTGGTACTGGGGAAAAAAAAAAAAGTGGGGCAGGGGAGACTTTTAAAAATGGGGTTATAATGAGGTCCACTTAAAGAGAATTAATTAGTTTTGAGAATGGAATGAAACTGCATATGATATGGAAGGATCTCATGATGCCTAGCATGTAGCTGGATTCAGTCACCGTCAACAGCTAATGACCTTTCTTAACAGCCATATGTGATCAAAGAAAGCCTGATGCTATGAACCAGGCCTGTGGAGTGGTTGCCTAAGTAACCCATGGCCACATGAGTTTGGGCAAACGAGAGTGTCTGAAACAGTCAGAAATGCCCCATGTTGCTGGTGACATCCTTCTGAGAAGGCATTCCTCAGCTGGTAGACTGTGGCACTTGGAGAGGGGTCACACAGAAAGGGTCAGGTGATCCTGTGGGTTGTTTTCTAGAGAGACTGGAGAGGCCCTCCCAGCTGGACCTCTGAACTCCAAGAGCCCTCTCATGTGTACTGTGGGAGCGTAAGAACTGTCTCTTTACCTGTGTGGGTAGAATAGCCTTCTGGATTGGCATCTTACAAGCCTAGTTGTCATCTGTTGGTCCCCCACCCTATGTAGGACACTGGTAGGTGATTCCTTCACATCTCTGATCTTCCCAACAGTCTTTCAAGGATCAGATCATTGTTCCCACTTTACAGATGAGAATACCAAGGCCTGGAAAGACTTGCCTTGTGGGTATTCAGGGAGAAAGTGGCAGAGCTGAGAGGCAAGCCCACACTGGCCACCTGGTCAGAACCCATCAGCTGCCCTTGGCTGAGCAGCTGAGTCTGTGGACATCCCCAGAGGAGGGAGGAACAGGCAGGGTCTGATTTGAAAATGGACATTAAAGTCACCTGGCAGCTGAGGCCCATGAACCATTTATCAAGGGTGAAAGACCCATTGTCATTGCCAGTTTTATTTCCAGAAGCAGCAGTATGTGGTGCGTTGTGTGTGTGTGTGTGTTTGTTTCCTCACACGCGAAGGCCAGTAACTCACCAGGCAATTCAAGCTGTCACAGCAGCCTCCTCTTGTGACAGAGACTGTGTTCCATTGGCTAATGCCTCATACCCAGAGGCCCGGAGAGAGGAGTTAAAATGCTAATTTTCAGGAACTGCTCAGTCATTTTGATCCCATTAAAACACCAGCATCCTTCTCATGCAAAACCGGTACCTCAATTACCAACTAATTGCCTGATTATTGTGTAGGGACAGGAGTCTTCCGTCAATATGGGACTGCTGTCACCCCGAGAGGAACGACCGCATTAGAGTGTGGGAATGTATGTGTGTGGAGGTTTGGCACTGGAGGGGATGTGTCAGGAAGATGATCTTGGAGGAAGACGGGGGTGGGGAACCCAGCTGCCCTCCTCAGTTTCGGGTGTCTCCTCCAGCTGCCTCAGTGGTGACCTCTCATCTCCCCCCACATCAGGTGCTGGAGACCTGTGTGAAGAACTGCGGCCACCGTTTCCACATCCTTGTGGCCAATCGAGACTTCATTGACAGTGTTCTGGTCAAAATCATCTCTCCCAAAAACAACCCTCCCACCATTGTACAGGACAAAGTGCTTGCTCTGATCCAGGTAGGTCGGCTCCCCTCACTCAATTTGTTGGGTCAGGGTAAGATGGGGCCCCTGATGTGTCGTGCCCTCTCATCATTCGGAGGGAAAAATGAAGACTTCTGGGTTTAAATATTTGTTGCAGAATACTTATTTTCTTTATATTCACCCTGCTGGAATGAAATCCTAAGCGGTAGCTCTCCAACTAGTCAACAGAGCCTTTAGGAAGCCTTCTGGGTGCCCAGCTCTCTGCTGCCCACAAAGGTGGGCAGGTGCCAGGCTTCTGAGACAGTGTGGAGTAGGAAGTTGTCATGTTAAAGCTGTGTGCAGAATTGGTCAGGTTACAAGGCAAGAGCCAACTCTGAGGTAGGAATGATACTGAGGTTAATTTCACTGAGAAGGTGACATTTCTGTTGGACCCTGAAGAGTGAGGAGATGCTTGGCAGAATGGTCAGAGTGTGAGAAGTATCTGAGGCAGAGACAACAGCATGTGCAGAGGCCCAGAAGCATCAAAGACAGCAGCCAACACATTTAAGGTACCTCATTATTAATGGCTCTGTAACAGATCACCCCCAAACCTAGTAGTGTAAAAGCACAGGTGTTTATTTTTTGGTGGGCCAGGTGCTTAGGAGCAGCTTAGCTGGGAGGTTCTGGCTTGGGGTGTCTCATGAGGCTACATCACTTGAAGGTGTGACTGGGGCTGGAGGCTTCCCATTCATGATGGCAACCCGCAAGGGCTTTCAGGAGACCTTAGTTTCCGGCCATGCATATATCAAGCAGTCTCACATCATCTATTCTATTCTATTCTATTCTATTCTTTTTCTGGTGCTGGGGATGAACCCAGGGTCTCACACCCTGGTCTCACACCTACCTAGCCAGGGAGTAGGCTAGGTAAGTGCCCTACAGCTGAGCCGAACCCCCAGCCCCTGTCATATTCTGTTAGAAGGGAGTCACCAGGTCCATCCTCAAGAGTAGGGGACTTGAACACCACCTGTTGAAGAGATGAGGGCTGAAGAATTTGTGAACATGTTTTTAAAACTGTCTCATGGGGATCTGGGTGTATGAAGAGTGTCTGGGGCTAGGCTCACAGGGGCAGAGCAGGCAGGAGGCGAGGCCAGAGGATGGGCAGGACTTGTGGGATGTGTGTGCTGGAGGGCTTGGGCTCAGTCGTGTAGATTTCTGAGCCAGGCTGCACACAGACCTGAATTTTATTTCTTTTTATTTATTCCGGTACTTAGGGATAGAACCCAGGGCCTCACACATACTTTGTAAGTGCTCTACCTGTAGACTCCAGCCCCAGCCCCTTTTTTATTTTTTAATCTTGAGATATGGTCTGCTAAGTTTCACAGGCTGCCTCTGGCCTCAAATCTGTGATCCTCTTGCCTCTGCCTCCTGAGCTGCTGGAATTACAGGCATGTGCCACTGCACCTGGTGGGCACAGACCTCAATTTTAGACAGAGCACCCTGGTGACATGACACACAAATCGTAAGGACATCTAACACGGCTTAGTCACCCATTTAGGCAAAGATGAGGCAGAGGCTGCAGGAGCCAAGAGGAGAGAAAAGACCAAGCCAGGGCGCAGGAGCAGGGCTCCAGCAAGGGCAACGGGAAGCAGTCTGGCTGAGGGACTAAGCGGACAGCAGCAGAGTAGCCAGGGAGTAGGCACAGGGGCTCTTGGGGCCAGGGGGTGGAGATGGGGGCTGGAAAGGGGCTTCTGTCTGGAAAGTCCTCCCCAGCTCTTGCAGCACTTGGTCTCTGTCCATTATTCATACGTGCCTCAGAGGCGTCCTGCAGCCCGGTTCACGGTACGCACGTGGGGTTTCTCTCTCCCTCTCTCACAGCGCCCTCATGATCTGCATGCTTGGCTTTGCTAACTTCTCTGTTGTCTGCCTCACTCTTGGTTCCCTGAGCACCCAGGATGCGGTGTTCCCAGGGTCTGGAGCAGTTGAGTGTGGAGAGCAGGTGTGCAATGAGGATTATGTTATTCGAATGAACGGACAAATGTAGCTCACCAAGGGGGGTAGTGTGGGTTACATCAGAGTCCCCTCGCATATGTCCCCGAGGGGAGTCCTTGTGCCCTCATTCTTCCCACCACATTTTGCCCCCTCACACACACACTGTCTCTGTCTCTGCCTGCCTGCCTGCCTGCCTGCCTGTCTCTCTCTCTCTCTCTCTCTCTCTCTCTCTCTCTCTCTCTCTCTCTCACACACACACACACACACACACACACACACACAGGTGCATTCTCCTTCCCTCTCCCCCTCAATCTCCTCCCATAGCCTCTCCTTCTAAGGCTACAGGCTGCCTCACTCCCTGGAATTACTGCCAGAGCAATGAACACAGCCTCCTTTTGGTGGCTTTTCTCACCAAAAAATGGGGCACCTCAGCCTGAACCCCTCATGCAAAGACATTTATCTGCAGGGCCCATGGTGGCTGCAGATCCTGCGGGAGACGACCTAGGTGAGAGCTTGCTTGTCAAAGACCTGGCTGGGCCTCTGGGGTACGGCCCACCTCATAGCAAGCACAGCTAACTCGTGACCTGCTGAAGGAAGACAGAGCCCTCTGCACTGGTTGGGGCCCAGGGCTATGCCCCAGAGATGCCTGTTTCTATGTACCCCACCATAACCTTGAAGCTTGCTTGTCAGGATCTCCATCTCCCCTTGTTCCAGCTCCTCCTAGGTTCTCCCCAGCACTACTTCTAACCCTGGGCCAATATGGTAACCTCTGTGGGCATTTCTGTCCTTACCTGTCAAAGTGGGGCTGGGTTCCTGCCTTCCTGCTCTTGGACCTGAGCCTGTGAGGTCAGGCATGTACCGTAGTGGCTCACAGTGTCCCCCAGACCTCCTCCTGCTGGCTTGGCAGAAGCAGTGTGCACTGGATCACAGGGGGCCTGGGCAGAACAGGGCCTTGAGGTACCTTAGAGGCTCCCATCATTCCAGCCACTGGATGCCGTTCTTGGTCCAGCTGCGAAAGTCAAGGGGCTTAGGTGGGTATCTTCCCAGCTTGGGCTGCTACCTGGCCCTGAGTTTTCCTGTGGAGGCTTCACTTGTGACATGGCCACCTAGCACAAAGAAGAGCAAGCAGCACTCAGAGCCTCTGGGTGGCTTCTGTAACAGGGTGGGCCAAGGAATAAACAGGATCCTCAGCCTTTCCTATTGAATTATAATATACCGTATATGAGTGTAGGCTGGGATTTAGCTCAGTTGGTAGAGCGCTGTGCTGCAGTCTCTGAGGTCCTGAGTTCAATTCCCAGCACTGCAAAAATGGGAGAAGGGCCTGGCAATCCACTCCCAAGGCAATCCCGAAACAGTCAGCCATTGAAAACCCTATGAGGGTCGCTATGAGTCGGATACCAACTTGACGGCACCTAACAACAACAACAACATATATGAGTGTACAACTTGATCCATTTTTTACAAACTGAGCACACACCTGCCACCAACCCCGATGTGGCAAACCAGAGTCCACTTAGCACCCTAGAAGCACCCAGCCCCAGGATGGCCACCCACCTCCTATCTCGCAGCAGTTTCCTGCTTCTGAACTGCACCCCCGTGGGCCCCTATAGCAGCCTGGGGTCACGGGTGTGAGTGTCATGTGGTGTCATCTGGGGCTGCAGGTCTCTCCTCCCCACTGTGGCGCCAGGTCTGTGGTCTGAGTGGGCTGTGGTTTGTCTACCCCTCCCACTGCGGACGGGCACTTTGTGTTTGGCGTTTACTCCAAACTACCATGAGCAATGCTGCTAGCCACCAGTAGCGTGTCTTTTGGGGAGCACATGTGTTCCTTTCCATGGGTATATGTTGAGTTGAGTATGTGAAACTGCCCTCTTTGTTGGTCACAAGTGGCCATTAGCAGTTTCCTGTGTCTCACCCTAATGCCAGGAAGCGCAGGGGCCAGGCCTTGCGGAATGCCAGGGGTTTTCGTTGTCTCACGCCCTCGCCAACGTGCCACATTTTCTGTCTTCACTACAGTCTATCCAATGAATATGGAGAGGTATTGCATTATGTCAGCTTTTTTTTAACCACTTTGAGAAACAAATTATTATTTTTTGCATGTTGAATATACAGGTGGCCCTCTATTCTAGGTTCTGCTACTGTGGACCCAGCCAACCTCAGATTGAAAATATTCGGAAGAACAAGTCACATCAGTACTCAACATGTACAGACTTTTCTTTTTACTCCCTAAACAATGCAGCACAATAGCTATTTACACAGTATTTGCATTGTGTTAGGTAGTATAAGTGAATATCTAATTATAAGCCTAGAGATGATTTAAAATATGCAGGAGGATGTGTGTGGGTCATATGCAAATCCTATATCAATTTATATAAGGGACCAGAGCATCCACAGATTTTTGTATCCAAAGAGGTCCTAGAAGCAATCTCCTGCAGAAGCCCAGGGACGACTGACTGTCAGTCCTTTTAAAAACTCAACCAGTTGCCCAGAGAGTCTGATAACTCCCCGTGGGAGAGAAAGTGCAGCTCTCACCATAAGAATGGGAGGACAGTGGCTGGGAGTGCAGCTCAGCAGTGAGCACTTGCCTAGCATGCACAAGGCCCTGGTTTCCAGCATTAAAAAAAAAAAAGAAAAAGAAAAAGAAAAAGAATACAAAGGTGACAGATCTCTGGCTTTTTTGCCAGCCTGTGAGTAGATAGCAGGCTATAATATAAATATTGCTAGACTGAAGAGAGGGCTGGGATTTAGCTCAGTTGGTAGAGCACTGCTACAGTCTCTGAGGTCCAGAGTTCAATTCCCAGCACTGCAAAAATGGGAGAAGGGCCTGGCAATCCACTCCCAAGGCAATCCCGAAACAGTCAGCCATTGAAAACCCTATGAGGGTCGCTATGAGTCAGATACCGACTCGACGGCACCTAATAACAACAACAGACTGAAAAGAGGCTCTCTAATAGTGTGGGTGCCAGCATAGTACAGATTCTTCATCATCACCGTGGGGATAGGATGCTTCTTGGTGCTCTCTGGAGTCCAACTGCCCAGGATATAGGGCGATCAGGTTAGCAGGAGGGACAAAGGTTTGTGCATGGTCAGGGTCAGGGCCAGGGCCTAGCCAGGAAGGATTTGATTTGACTTTTGAATGTTGAGGGGTGGGCGTAGTCCTAAACTTTGCACTACAGAAAAGTAGATTGAATGCATAGGCACTTGAAACACTTTGCAGGTGAGGGGGCTACACAGAGAAGCCTGGCAGCCTTCCACCAGTGAAGCATGCTTGGGGCTCTTGGCAGAGCCCCATGGCTCTGATTGCCAGCCCCTCTCCTGAGTCCACTGCCTCTTAGGTTCCTGTGAGGATGGAAGCAGGCTGCAGCCCTATGGAAGGGCAGGGAGCAGGTCAGGCTCCAGGGAAGCTTTTCTAAAGTCCCCTGTGCCTGTAGGGAAGTGGGTGGTAAGACTTTTTCTCTTATGTCTGCCTCCTCCCAGCCTGCCATCTCCTTCATCCCTTCCTCGAGTGCTGGTCACACACATGGTTGGCCTAGGATTGGCCATAGAATTGGCAATTCCAGTGCACATGTTTACCATCAGCAGCCTCCTGGAGCAACTATGACGAGAATGCAGGGGCTGGAGGTGTGGCTTAGTGGTACAGTGCTTGCCTAGCTTGCAGGAGGCCATGGGTTCCACCTCTAGCTCTGCAAAAGAGAGGGAGGTAAAGATAGATAAATAGATAGATAGATAGAGCACGTCCATCCATCCAGCATATGCCTTCCCTCCTCCCCTCCCACACTCCATCCTGCCCCTCACCGAGGCTCTCTCTGTCTTCTGGCTACCCTCTAGCCATCAACAGCTGCCCCATCTCCCCCAGTACCCACCATGAAAACAACCCCTCAGGCTCATTTTCTGGAGGGCATTGCCCACCAGGACATCCAAAGACCACCCTTTGTGTTCCCCGAACCCAGTATGTTACCCGCACATGAACCATATGGTTCTGGGACTGTTTATCCAACTTGGGGACGAGGACTTGGTGGGCTTACCTCTCCACAAGCATCTGTCCTGGATGGGGCAGATAACAGGAGAAAAGACACAGACGGCAGCTTGCTGTGCTCCCTGAACCCCGTACCCACCACAGGTTTGCTGCCCCCGCCTTTCTCCTCACTCCTAGCGTTCCCTTGGTTGGTCTCATGGCTCATGTTCGCTTTGCTTCTCACATGAAGTCCTGTTAGAAAAGATAAGAAGGCTCCCTTAAACCATCCCTCGGGCTCCCTGAAAAGTGTGTGTGTGTGTGTGTGTGTGTGTGTGTGTGTGTGTGTGTGTGTGTGTGTGTGTGTGTGCGTGTATTTTTGCTAGTACTTGGGGGTTGAATTCAGGGCCTCTCACATACTTTGCAAGTACTCTACCACTGGGCTGCATCCCCAGCCCATTTTTAATTTTCTACCTTGAGACAGGGTCTCGCTAAGTTAAGTAGGCGCCTCTAGCCTTGAACCTGTGATCCTCTTAGCTCTGCGTCCCGAATCTTTGGAATTACAGGCATACACCACTGTACCTGGCCCTGAAATTGTTTTGAGGAACAGAAATGGAATCATACAGGTAGAACAACCTCAGCCTGGTCAGGCTTTCTGCCCTCCTCCCTGTACCCTACCAATAGAGTCTAAAAATACTCTCTTTCCACTGCAGGTTCTTCTTTCCCCTGAGGAAAGTGAGCTGATTGGGGTGGGGTGAGAGTGGGGGCAGGAGAGCTAGGGGGACAGAGGGATTGTGTTCTTTGACGGTGTCAGAGGCCTGGTGGCTGCCTCAAGAGAAGGCCTCTGGCCACATTCTGTGTGGACAGGCTACTCCCTGGGACCCTGTCCCTGGGAAGAGGAAGCCTGGGCTGTGGCCATGAGCAGGAGATGACAAAGCCTCCTTTTGTCCAATGACATCTCAGAACCCATAATTGAAATCAGTAATTGTCTGTTCGTCTAAAAGCTGATAACTCAAAACTCTGTTAAAACCTGAAGGATACACGAATGTGGTTTACATTTGGGTCTGCAGTTTGGTGTGCAGTCCAAAGGAATGAGGGAAATAAAAGCAAGAGCTGATGTCTGTCTTCTGTTCCCCTATTAGACCTGGCTCTGGGTCTTTCAGCCACAGGTGGGAAAAGAGGAAATTACATAAAGAGTATGTCTTCCAATGAGGAGACCACTCTGCCATGAACTGGTCAGCACTTGTGATGGAAGCCTGAGAGAATGCTAGCACTATGGCTGCCATGACACCTGGCTTCCTGAAAAGGCAGCTTTTGGGGATGCAGCCTGCCTCCACCCTCTGATGCTCCTAGGCTTCAGATCAGGCTCCGGGCAGCCCAGACCTCCTGCAGCTTGCAATTCCTCCCTTGGGGACGCTTCTGTACTGGCTCAGCCTTCCAGAGGGGCCCCCCCCCCCCGCTTTATCACTGTCACTTCAGTCTGTTGACAGCCTAAGTGGCCATCTTTCCTCAGTTCTGTGAAGTAGGAAAATAAGGATGCTTAGTAACCGTGAGACCTGAATTCAATTTAACCTGACAGCTGTTGACTGACTGCATTCCCCGCGCAAGGGCAGGAGACCGGTGTGTGCCTTCAAAAGGTATCTGACCTGGTAGGAGGAGACAGGAGCAGTGATTGAGGCATGTCCCAAGAAGATGCTGGAGACCTGGCATTGCTAGATTTCTCCTGCCTCTGCATTTTTTCGCAGGACTGTTCCTTTAAAGCCCACCCCCCTGGTTGTTCTTCTGTTGGCGTCAGAATCTTGCTCTGTGGAGATTGCTGTCATGAACATATGCTCTGTTAGCAGCCGTCTCACTCAGCCAGCCCAGGGGTCCTAGACAGGGGTTGGAATTGTGGCAGGTGGGGACGGAGTGCATTAGTCAAGACTGCTTGGCTGCAAATAACAGATGCCGACTCTAGGGGAGAGTGTGTCCTAATAAGGCAGGCCCTCCCAGCTGCCTGGGGCGCTTGGGCCTGGGGTGTGACTGGGCCTGGGAAAGGCCACAAAGAATCGGGAAGACCCTCCGCATCCTCTCCTTGCATGTCTGCCCCTCTCGGCGCACTAGCTGCTCCTTTGCCAGAACACAGGCTGTCTCTGTCCCCTGCTCCTAGGCTGGCACCTGGCTGCTTCCCACAGCCCACATTTAGAGAGGGCAGTTTCCTTGCGCAAAGAGAAGGACCCAGCTCTCCCTGAGGCCCCGGGCTGAGCTCCCACTGGATGAGAGTCTGACTGGCCCAACCTGGGATATGTGGTTCTCCCTCGGTCCCCCTTGGCTGCCTCTGTGAGTGTGAGAGAGGGGAGTGCCATAGAAGAGGGTCCCTGTAGAGACCAGTGTGCTTCTGTAATCTTCTAATTGTCTCACATTGACCACGAGTAGGGAGCAAGGGGAGCAGAAAGTGGTCCCTGGAGCCGTTTGTTCTCCCGTGGAAACAGGCAGAAAGTGGCACCAGGAGGAACTGCCAGGCATTTTTCCACAGCCTTCTCCAGTGGGTTACGAGTGTGGTCTTAAGACTCTCAGGTTTATTTATTTATTGTCATTATTTATTTTTGTAGTGCTGGGGAGGGAACACGGGGCCCCATGTATGGTAGGCGATAGGTCTACCATTGAGCTGTTCTCCTACCCCCAGGCTTTCAAGTTTGGATCCAAATCTACAAAGCTAGGGTATTTGGGAGCTGGAGTGATAGGACTCAGCTGGATTTTGAATGGGATGGAGGCAGCAGAGCAGCTGGTGGGGGCAGGCTCTGGGGCACTAGAGGGGGTAGGGCAGGTCAGAGCAGCATGGTTCTCCAGCTGGGCCTTCCTGACAGCTTCCTCAGGATCCAGGAGGAGGTGTTGGCCAAGACAGGCTGTCCTGATGCCATGGTGGCGTTAAATCCCTCAGTGTGCAAATTAAATAAGTGCCACAAGGAAAGAAAGCCAGGCTGACAGTGCTGCTTGTAGTAAGTGAGATGCATCAGGAATAATTAAGGAGGCTTTTTGGAAACTGACCCTTTAACTTCCAGTGGGTCTGTTAGTTAGAGATCAAGTTTCTGTGGCTGCCTCAGGATTGGTTGGAACTCATTGCTGGAGATAGGAAGCTGTTAAATGCTGTGACAATGACATACTATGCAATGGTGCCACAGGTGCAAGAGGCACTACCTCCTCCTTTGGGTATGTACATCTGATGAAGGGGACGGCACTGGAGGGGGACCCTGTCTCTGAGGAGCACTTCAGATAGCTTCTGTTACATTCTATAACTTCCAAAGAATAGGATTTCTTTCTTTTTTTTTTTTTTTAATCATTTAGAGTTTCATAAGTCAACGGAAATGGTAATCTGTTCCCATTTCTGTTCTTTCCTCTATGTGTTGTATTTTCATTTAAGAGTCTCGTGGTCGTGCTTTCCATTGGAGTGCTCTGTTTGGGCAGATGTATGTCGACACCGTTGGCAGCACGTCAGAATGGCAGAAACATGGGGCTAGAGCAGCACTCCTGGGGTGAGCTCCAGCCACTGGCTGTGGCCTGACTCCCCATGGGCTCTTGTGCCCCAGAGCTGAAGTCATCTTACTTGGACTAGGCAAGCACAGCTGTAATAGTCTGCGATCCTCTCAGAAAACCTCACGTTAGCCTTGATTTCCCATCACACAACAATTTCTCCTTTGCTTTCTGCTCAATTTGCCTACAGTTCCTGCCTCCAGTGAGGAGGGCAGGCATCCCCCTGGGAGGCATCAAGGCAGGTCTTCCACTCCTTTTAGCTCAACAGCCCCAGCAATTGATTTCCTCACGATTAGGCAAACGCCTGTATCTTAGGATACGCCAGGGTGCTTAGGTCTTATCTCTCTGCCTCTTCTCCGAGGAAATGCATGCCGAATTAAGTTTTGTGCTTTTGTTCATGCTCACCAGCAACACTGGAAGCCAGGGTTTCCACAGCCATGGTGTGGTGGCAATTGCAAGAGAGGAACAGTTTAGGTTTTGCCAGTGCAATTGCAAGAGAGGAACAGTTTAGGTTTTGCCAGTGCGCCTTGCATGGGGATGTAGGAGAGTACTGGCCTCAGAGAGGTCCCCGGCTGACTCTGCAGCGCCTTGCTGCCCCGGGTAAGAACTGCTTCTTAACAGGCCTTCCTTTCTCCTCCCAGGCGTGGGCTGATGCTTTTCGGAGCAGTCCCGACCTCACTGGTGTTGTACACATATACGAGGAGCTGAAGAGGAAGGGGGTTGAATTTCCTATGGCAGATTTGGACGCTCTGTCTCCCATCCACACACCCCAGCGGGTAAGCTTCCAGCTGGCGTTTTCTAGAAAGACAGACTACAGAACAGGCAAGCCAAGCCCCTGCTACCACCCTTCTGCTGCTGCCTTTGAATTATTCAGCTTGTCATCACGCTTTCTTAAAGCTCCAGGGCATTTCTTTTTAATAACGAGGGGAATGCAGGAGGGAGACAGCTGGTTGACTGGTGATTAAGTGGCCACGGTGTCTCCCTGTTTTCACACTGGCTATGGGAGAGTATAATAGAGGGATCAGTTTAACCATTTTCATGGAAATGGATGCTTGGATGGAGCCATCCTGTGCGGGTCATGAGCACCTGCTTTGCAGAGGCCCGGAGACTGAGTGTGGAGGGAAATCCGTCCTCATTCCCATGGAGCACCAGAGCACCTTGGCGGAGAGCAGAGGAGTAGTGTTACTTGCAGTTTTTCAGCTGTTACATTAAGTGGATCTTTTTTTTTCCCCCTCCCAAATGTGGTGCTGGGGATAGAAACCAGGGCCTTGTGCACGTTAAGCACACTCCGTACCACTGAGCTGCACCCCAACCCACCCAAATGGCTCTAACATATATTTTGAGACATGGGCATGCAGCATCTGTCCAGGCATCCTTGAATTCTGTCAGCCTTAGGATTCAAAGCCCAGGAAAGGCCCGTGTTGAGACATCCCACTGAAGCACTTCCAGTGCCACCAGTGGCTGGGGCAGCCCTGTCCCTCAGAATTAAACTCAGGCAGGCAGTACTGTCTGTGGTTCTGCAGGTGAGCTAGTCCCTCTACCAGCTAGGAAGCAGCCCTTGGCGGAGGGAAAGAGTCAAAGAGCCCAGGCACTGGAGAGGCACCTGTTGTAGTGCACTTGGCCTTGCTGGCCCCCATCTGCTGGTCTCTGACATGGGGGCCTTGAGGAGATCCACTGTGCCGTGCACATCTTGTGTGAATGGTGCACTAATATTAATGAGGCTATCTAAGTTGCCGGGGTTGGGGGGAGGGAGAAATTGCACTTCCCAAAGAATTCTCATTATGATCCCTCCAAACCACTTACTGTGCTTCATGGTATAAACATAACCTGCTTTATTCTTCTAATCATGACATGGAGGGAACAGTGTTGTTGTTCCTATAATTACAAAGAACCTTTGGTAAATTGCATAATTGCTATTTATATCAGTCTGCTTGTAAAGGCCAAAATGTAATCTTGTGGTACCAAATAAGGATTCATGATTAGCAAAACTTAATAACACCCCTGCCTCCACTCTGATCCCAAGGTGGTCTCAATGTTGGAACCATGACCAGAATGCTCCCAGAGTGTTCTCCACAGGCCCTTTTTGAATTGCGTTGGTTGACTGCTGTGCGGGATGAGGGAGGAAGGGAGAACCCACTGGTGGCCCTGCTGCCCAGGTGGAGAAACTGGCTGGGCCCAGAGGGGTTCCATGAACTCTAAAGGGAAACGCCACCCAAGTCAGTGCCAGTGGCCCCACCTGGGGCCAGTGCCAGGTGGGGCCACATGGCCCACCCAGATGAACCAAGGACTTTGTTTTTGCTATGCCAGAGTGTCCCAGAAGTGGATCCAGCCACGACCATGCCCAGGTCACAGTCGCAGCAGAGGGCGAACACTGCTCCTCCCACTTCCTACTCCACTCCGCAAGCCCCAGCTCTGAGTGTGACTGGTCCCATCACAGCCAATTCAGAACAGGTATTTGTGTGCTTCTGGGCTGTAGGTAAGCCACCCAACCATCCTCCCTCACCTTTCCAGGGACACCTACTGAAGCCTCCCCAGACCAGACAGTGTGCTAGATGTGGGGGACACAAAGATAGAAGGGCCCAGTCATGATGGGAGACATCGTGATAGAGTCTGCACACCATGATGGGGAGTAGAGCTGAGCCCTCCATGAGCCAGGTCTGAGCAGGCCTGGAAGGCAGCCTTGTTGCCGAGGCACCGAAGGCCCTGAAACAGGCCTGGGGCTTTGTCAGGTGAGGCCTGCACAGGCAGAAGCATCGGTGTGCACAGCGCAGAGCAGCAGGACCTTCAGAGAATGCCAGGTGGCCTGCCTCCAGAGTAGGTACACATGTCAGACACAGATAAGGGACGAGAGTAGCAGCAAGAGAGGCCTAAAGCAGAGGAAGGCAGTTGAGCTGTGAACAGGCTTGTCTGCCATGCAGAGAGGCTTACATGCATCCTGTAAGAAAGGTCAGCCATCGGAGGCCAGAGGCCCGATCAGTGAAGGGCCTCTGGAGGCAGAAGTTAAAATCAGGGAGGCCTTCTAGAAGCACTTTCTCTGCTTCATCCCAAACACTGCCCTTCCTCCCTGGATTACTTCCTGATATCTAACGCAGTTTTACCATGAACTAGATGTTTTTAGATGAATCCCGGACACTGGTCTTTCGATGACTCTATAGAATTTCTGTTGTTGTTGTTGTTAGGTGCCGTCGAGTCGGTATCCAACTCATAGCGACCCTCATAGGGTTTTCAATGGCTAACGATTTCGGGATTGCCTTGGGAGTGGATTACCAGGCCCTTCTCCCATTTTTGTGGTGCTGGGAATTGAACTTGGGTCCTCAGAGACTGCAGCGCAGCACTCTACCCACTGAGCTAAATCCCAGCCCATAGAATTTCTATTCGCTCAAATTTCAGATTTGGTCAGACTTGGAAAAAAATTATCCAGTGTTTGTATTTCAGAATCCTTATTTCCTATTTGTGAGGTCATTATTATGCAACTTCATTGACAAAGAGGGCTCAAGTGATTGTGTGTAGGTGACAGCAGTGCTGTGCCAGGGCCGTGTCCCTCTTACCTCTTTGCCAGTGCTGAGGAGGGAGCGCAGTGAAAGCAAGAGGTGAACTAAAAGTTAGTCAGGCCTGGGCCACTGCAGAGGACTGTGAGGCTTCAGCAGGACAGTTAACCTCAGTCTCCTGTTTGCAAAATAGGTGATAATCTGTCCCTCCTACCCCACAGGGCAGCCAGGCTCCTGGGCAGCAGATAGAAGAGGTTCTCACGGTGGCCATCAAGTGCTGTAGGGGAGGAGGACCAATTCCACAGCTGAAACCTGGGATTTAAGCTGGGTGGCCTGGCACACACCTATAATTCCAGTGACTCAGGAAGCTGAGGCAGGAGGATTACAGGTTCAAGCCCAGAGGCAGTCTGCACAACTGAGCAAGAGACCTTGTCTCAAAATAAAAAAAGGGTTAGGGTGCAACTTAATGGTAAAGCACTCGCCTAGTGCATGTGAGGCTGTGGTCCAACCCCCTCAGTACTGGGGAAAAAAGAAAAGAAAGCATGGGGTTTGTGGTTCTTCTGGGCCTGATTCACTGAATGCTGCACTCCTCCAGGGGCGAGTAGAAAGGCCTCACTCAGAGGAGGAGGTACCATGAGCGATGGTCCTGTGCAGGAAGCAGGAACCTTGACCCAGCTCTGGGACTGCACAGGAGCAAGCTCATGTACAGGGGTAGAGAGGAGCATGTGTGTCAAGCACTGGGCAACCCACACAATAATAAGTAAGGCATGGGGTTATCACCTCCATCTATAGGCTCAGCGAGGCCAAGAGAGGGCCAGTCTCTCTCTGGGAGTGGCTGGTGCTGTAGCACCCTGTGCTTGCTGGGTCTTCTAGAGTGTTCCTTCCAGTGTCTTGGAGCAGTTCTTGACTTTGTCCTGTGTGCATCGCTCTCCCATCAGAGAGTGATGGAACCAGTGGACATTTCTGTGTACATTCTTTTACTGTGTCTCATTGTGGACAATGGAGGTCCTGTGGCCTCCACAGATGTCCTGAGGGGGTTTAGAGAACCCAGGATCTAATCTGAAGCTCAGGGCTAGAGATTGAAGTGAGATAGGGTATGGTGTCCCTGGTGTAGGGCCAGGCTTTGGGGGTGCAGGTGGATGAACAGAGTGGGGATTTTTGAAGGGTAGTTACCAGACAGGGAGTCGGTAGGGAGGGGCTCTCCTTCGCTCCCTTTCCCTTATTCTTCCCACACCAGAAAAGTGCTGTTAGCAGTGACCAGCCTCCCAGAGGATCAGTGTTCAGAGTATGCCACTCATAGGGAGAGGTCTGACAATGAGGGTTGCAGAATAGGGTGTCAACCCTGAAGGAGCCTTGGAGTGCCTACACTCCCACACTTTGATTTTAGAGAGCAGCAGTGAGGCCCAGAGAGATTCAGTTCCTCTTTATGTCCTGTGGTAGAAGGTCTAAGATAAAACAAGGTTAGCTCCCTTCTGCCCCAGTGTTCTTCACTCGGCATCATGGACAGCGAGGTGCCAGGGACAGACTGTGGATGACCCGAGTCCCGGCTGGCCTCACTCCCCCACTGAGTTCTTTCTGTGCTGCTGGCCCTCACAGGCAGGGCTGAGGAAAAGGAGAAAGCTCCCATGGTGCACATTCAGAAGAGGAGCGTAGGTCCTCTTCTTTAGGAGTGGATGGCCTAAACCACCTGCAGGCTGACTGGTTCTGACCTTCTAGGTGCAGCTGACTGACCCCTCCTTCTTGCCTTCCTCCTCTCGGCCCACAGATTGCCAGGCTTCGGAGTGAACTGGACGTCGTTCGGGGAAACACAAAAGTTATGTCTGAGATGTTGACAGAAATGGTCCCTGGGCAGGAGGATTCGTCTGATCTGGAACTGCTGCAGGTGAGGAGACCTGGGCTTTTGGAAGCCCTGGGCTGAGTGCCACTGCTGCGGCCTGTGTCAGGACCCCACCTGCAGCACAGCTGAGAGGCCAGCAGTCTGGTGGCACAGCAGTCAAGAGGGACTAAGGCTACATTGGCCTACACCCAGCCTCACACTTCCTAGGGATGGCAGAGGCCAGTACCCCTCTCTCTCTTATTTTCCTTAATAACTTTTTTTTTCCTGATAACTGAAGAATACATGCTCATGAAAAGAAAAAGAAAATAGAAAAGAAAATGATTTTTTTAACCCAGGCATCCACAGTAAGTCCTGTTGATATTAGATGTTTTTCTGTCAGACTCTTTGCTGTTTAAAGTCTAGCTAAGACCATACTATGTATACAGTTTTATGTGACTTTGCTCCCTTTGGGTTCTGTCCTAAACATCCTGCAGCAAGGTCTCATCTGCCTTGACAACAGACGAGGCCTTCTTGTCACCCCTCACCCCAAGGCAGGGGTTCTTCAGAGCTCCTGTTTCCTGCCCAGCTGCTGAGGACACCCCAGATAAGTCACGCATACTCTGCTTCCTGTGGAACTGCTGTTACCCAGACTCCTTACCTCGACACACCTCACAAATTCTTTTTTGTGATGCTAGAGAAGGAAACCAGGGTCTTGTACATGCTAGGCCATCACTCTGTCACTGAGCCACACTGCCAGCCTACCCCACACATCTTGAGCATGGCAGGAAAGGGTCCAGGAGCAAGCTGATGTGCAGTCCCACCATTGGAGTAGAGTCAGGGGCCTTTCAGGCCTGTTTCCTAGGCCCACCAGGCCCAGAGCCAGTGGCCAGATCTCTCCGCACTAGCCTCTGACAACTCCGGCCTGTGTAGAAAATGGTAGTGGTTCTGCCCTTTGGAGCAGTGACCTTCTGGAGGGGTGGAGAAAAGATACTGTGAACTACAAGTGCCAGAGCTTTCCAGCAGGAGGTAAGGCGCGTGAGTGGACAGGTCAGGAGCCAGATTGGCTTAGCAACCTGGCATGGGTGCCTGCCGACGTGCCTGCTACTGCTGCTGCTATTTTTGTCTGGCATGCAGTCATTAGTCTGGGCCCCCAGAGCGCTACACCTCCCACCCTGCTGTAGGCACATACTGGCCACCTGGGAGACCTGGCTCTGATGGTCTCGCCCTTCAGGAGTGTGCATGCCCAGTGGCACGGCCTGGCCCCAAGCAGCTTCTTAGAGTGCGTCCTCCCTCCTCCAAGGCCATGAGCTTCTGTGGGGTGAGGGGAGGTGGCAGCCTGCTCTGGGCCCAGCGCAGAGCACAGCCCAGGGCCACAGAGAGGCAGGGTCTGTGGTGCCTGCTCTGGAGTTGCTCCCCGCTTAGTGCAGGAGATAGACAGGGAAACAGCTCGCCTCTGTGGACCCTGGACATCAGGCTGCTCTTGAAGCTGAGAGAGGACCTTCGCCCAGCCGCAGGGTGGACCCTTGAGCAGCCCCTCCCTAGTTCCCAGACCTCATTCCTGACACCTGCAGCAGGCCAGGCTCACTGGCTCAGCAGGGCTGGCGGTCCAGGGCCGTGGGCCCGCCTCCCTCTAGTGTGTCGTCATTGACTTCCACCCGCAGCCTGCAGGAGCACTTTGCCAGGCATCACCCCAGCACAGGAATCCAAGGGCAGGCCAGAAACCGAGAGGGCTTCTTGTCGCAGCATTGTGCTGTGTCAGCATCGGAATTCCTGCTGACAGGGGGGTTTGCTGTGGACAGAGCTAAGCTCCTGGCAGCAGGGGTGAGTTGAACAAAGCCAAGATGCTTCCAGACAGCCGGAGCCAGAGCCGACCCAGACAGCAGGAATACTCTGTATGCTTGTGTGCGCGTGCATGTGTGTGTGTATGTGTGTGGCTGTGCGTTGTTTTTTTTTTTTTCCTTTCTTTCTTTCTTGAAACAAGCCCATCAGCCAAGACAAACAGAACCTAATCTCCTGGCGTCAGCTCAGTTTTCGAAAATAGGTTGCTTCCCATGATGTTTTCTTTCCCTCCGTTTTGTTCCAACTCAGCCTACCAGTCTTCACTTCTGTCATATAAATCAAACAGAAAAAGAGCAAGCCTGGGCGCCCATGGGAGGCTGTCCTTTCAGCACAGGAGATGTGGGAGTGGGCAGCTCTGTGTGAACAGACTCTGCTCTCCTGGCTGGGGGCCACGCGCCTGACGTCCTCCCTCCTCCTCTGGCCCAGCGCTCAGAAGCCAGCAGGCAAGGGTTCCCAAGGGTCAGTGGCGCACAGAACAGTGAGCCTTCCACATGGGAAAATGCCACAGTCTGCTTTGAAAGTGCCAGGTCAGAGTCTGTCCCCAGGCCCCCTCCGCCAGGCTGGAAGACAGCCAGAGTGCTCAGGGCAGAAGCAGTCCGAGCTCAGAGTGCTGGCCAGGGCTGCGGAAATAAACACATTTGTCACGAATCCAAATGTCCCTGCCGTCAGAAGCTGCTCCTGACTGGAGTGTGAATTGCCGGCTGGGAGGTGGAGGGAGGGGAAGAGAGGCAATTGGAGGTGTCAGCCCCAGGATGCACTGGGGGTGATTGTAATTGTGGGCAGGTTATGTCCCGACTGCTTCCCAAGAGGGGCGAAGCTCTCTCGGCCGTGCCCTCCCACAGCCTGGCGAGAGCAGCACGGAAGCTTGTGAGCAGCCTGACCTGCCTGAGGACTCCGGGGCAGGCGGCTGGTACTTGAAGGGCCTGTGCTATCAGCTTAGCTGGAGCCTCTGAGGAAAAGGGAGGCAGGATGCCAGGAGTGGACATAGCAGTGCCTCTCAGGCCAGGGTCAGGCCTCCCACTCCCTCAATTGGCACAGACCTTCTAGGCAGCTAGTCTGACTTCATGCCCATGCTCAAGTTTCCTGTCCAGCATCTTACCTAGGGCTTACCTGGTTTTTCTTCACATTTCCAGTGGCAGGCTATTCCAGCAGCCCATGGAAGCACCTCTGTTTCACACAAGTGGCTCGGTTACACTTTGGGAACAGCCCAGCAAGGTGGAGAGCATAGCTTAGGAATCACAGGGTGTACCTCCCAGCCCTCACACCAACAAACAAGCTGGATGACCCTCTCTGAGCCTGCTTCTCCTCCCTTAGCAGCCTGGAGTGGTTGCTTTTGCTTCAGAAGTAGCTGGCACAGGGCCAGGGCCAGGCAGGTCCTCTACCAATCATAGCTTGACGCTTGTTGGAAAGTGCTTCTGTGCCCTGAGCTCAAGCCCGACTCCCTGCACCTTTGACTTGGTCTCTCTCAGACAACAGAACAAGGCAAATTCACCTTTCACATAAGTAAGTCCTTAAGTATTTGAAAATTGCCATAAGCCTCACCCACTGCCCAGTATCTACGTGGAGCAGGTGTGGTGGCAGGCAGCCCATCTTTCAGATAAACAGGCAGCCTGTCACAGGAGGCTGATGTTGTCAAATGGAGAGCCCCTATTGACTGGGAATGCTACTCTGTTTGCTGGTGGGGCCGTTAGGCCTCATCTTCCTCATCCTGCATACGGACACTTGGGTGTTGGCCCAAAATGCAGACCAACACCTGTCCCTGCTAAAGTGTGTGCTTAATAAGCAGCTGAGTGCCACTTTCTGGGATCTTGAAAGACCCCCCGATTCTATTATCCAGTGCCCTCTTCTCTAACTTAGCCTTTTGAACTTTGTCTTCAATTAATAATAACTTTTAATTAATCCAGTGATGCCCAAAATGGATATTTTTTCTTTTCTTTCTTTTTTTTTTTTTCTTTGTTTCTCAGTATTAGGAGGATGAATCCAGGGACTCACCTTCCTAGGTAACTGCTCTACCATTGAGCTGCACCCCTAATCCCTTTTTTATTTTTTATTTTGAGACTGGCTTTCAATAAATTGTGCAGGCTGCCTCTGTCCTTGAACTCATGATCCTTCTGCCTCAGCTTCCTGAGTAGCTGGGATTACAGGCATGTGCCACGGTGCCTAGCTAACATGGATGTTCTTATATAAGTCCATCAATCAGATAATAAAAGAAGCCCTCCTGCACATTGTTCCTTTAAGTAGCAGATGGTATATCTCCCCTTGCTTCTTGCATCTCATTTCAACAAAGACAGAATGGCCAAGGCCACTTTCTCTAGGGAAATCTAGTTTATTCTGCATGTTTAGCTTCAGTATTCCCCCTTGCTCATCAACAGACTTTCTTCTCCCTCCCATCTCCTTTGGAGCAACAGAACAGATCTTCAGGACTGTATTCCACGCTCTTTCTAACTGAGAGAGTTCAGAGGAAACCCACCAGATGATAAAAGGACTGTTTTGTGAGGTGGGGCTGAAACTGTCTCTTGAAGAGAAGATAAAGGCATCCGGATTAATTACACAGAAAAGAGAGAATATTTTATAAGGTGTTCTGATAGTTGAAGGGCTTTCGCACAGGTGACCAGCTATTCTCCCCTTCTGTTGAGAACTAGAGATAGGAGGACAAAGCTGACATTTTGCATTGAGGGAATAATTTCTGGTCCAGCTTTGCATAGTGGCAAGGGTGACCTGAGCAAGGATCTGGCTCTTACATGCCTTAGGTACAGAAGAACGTCACTCTGTCTGGGTTGTTTGGAGGTGGAGGGAGACAGAGGGGTCTCTAAGCAAACTTGCTGTGGGGCCGGCTGTGGATGATATCTGGGAGGCCATGCAGGCGGCCAGCTGGTGCAGTGGCAGTCCAAATGCTTAGTGTTCTGTTCCAACTCTCTCCCCCCACCTTTTAAAATAGTAATTTAGAAGGTTGAAGCTACAAGATGGTAAAGCTCTCTCTGTGCAGAGACTCTTGCTGCAGAGGGGCCGGGATGGAAGCTCTGTCTCTAGGTAGAGTACTGGAGAGAGTCATTGGGATGCCCCTCTAGAGAGCAGCCTACGGGGCTTGGCCTGTGAAGTGGGGGTCATCTCAGCCTCCCCAGCAGGCAGGCAATGAGGAGAGAGGCAGCTGTGCAAGGCCTGAGCAAGTGTTTCTGGGGCTTGTGTCTGTGAGGTCGCTACATTCTATGCCTTTGGGCCTCATTCTTCCTCTAAGCTAAGGTCATCGTGTGAGAGCCTGGAAAATCCTCTGTTGTTGTTGTTGTTAGGTGCCGTCGACCTCATGGGGTTTTCAATGGCAGACTGTTTCGGGATTGCCTTGGGAGTAGATTGCCAGGTCCTTCTCCCATTTTTGCGGTGCTGGGACTTGAACTGGGGACCTCAGAGACTGCAGCGCAGTGCTCTACCAACTGAGCTAAGTCCCAGCCCGGAAAGTCCTCTAGCTCTTTCCAAATGGTTGTGAAAGCAGTGGAGCCCTTTCTTCACAAACATCTATGGAGCCTGGCAAGGTATAAATGGGTAAGAGCAGATCTGCCCTGGCTGCCACAGGGTGGCCACTGTGGAGGTCACTGGGACACCTCAGTGGCACTCTGCAGAGCTCCCCAAGAATATAGTCTCTTACTTCACGCAGGGAGAAGCAGAGTCCTGGAGACAATGGAAGATGGACCTAGTCATGGGCTCCTTGCTGCCTCTGCCTTGTCCCCAGCACCTATCTGGGGTGGGGCTGTAGGGAGGGAGATGGAAATGAGCCTCTTTCACCCAGGGGTCCTGGTGCTTGTGGGGTTTACAGCCATGCTGTTTTGTTTTGTTTTGTTTTGTTTTTTTAGACAGGGTCTCCCTATGTAGCCTGTGCTGGTCTGCACTCACTGTGTAGCCCCAGGCTGCTCTCAAACTCACAGTCCTCCTGTCTTAGTCTCCTGAGTGCTAGGATTACAGGCATGCATGTGCCGCCACGCCTGGCTCTGCAGCTGGGTTTCTGAGACCCTCCCTGTACTCTGCTGAGGAGTCCTGTGTGGCTTTCCTCTGGATCTGGTGGGTTGCCCTTGTCCTGTGCTTCTACTGTCTAAGTAGGGTGGAGTGGAGCTAATCATTACTTGGAGGTCCTACTAGAAGAATTCTGATGACAATATGGGATGGCAGGTGCAGTTGAGATGTGTCTAGAATGCTGTGCGGTTCTTAAGGAGGGAGGCGCTGATCCGGGCCCTAGCAAACATTCTGAGTGAACAGAGAGGTGGATAAATGGGAGACACGTGGCAAAGCTGGCATTGTAGAATATAAGTGATGATATGTTTACTTTGCCATATGTGTGAGAATTTTCATGATGAAATACTGTGGTGGGAAAACATCTAGAGGTCTTGAAGGATAAGTAGGAGTTTTTTTTATGGGAAAGAAGGGACACTGCTGGTAGAGGGCCAGCTTCTCAGGGGCCCCTGAGCGGTGTGATGAGTGCCTGAGGCAACCTACTTCCTTCAAAGTCTGAGGTTATATTTGGAAATGACCTATGAACTCTAGGCAGTGGTCCCCCAAGCCTCTGGAGGGCCTTGCACCTATTTCCCACGACAGGCCCCCACACTCCCATGACTCACAGGTCTCCTGCCTTGTTGTTGGCCTGCAGTTTGGCTAAGAATTGACTGACGTTTTTCTCTCTCTTGCCCTGGCCTGTGTGGTAGGGTCTGCTTTTGTTGGAGGGTGTGGATCATGGAGAGCCTGCTCAGAGGATGACACTGCCTTTTCCAAAACCCAGGATGAGAGCCTTAGGAGAACCAAGAGTGGGAGTCTGTTCAGAAAAAATTCTAGAAGGTCCAGACACTGGGCTTCCTTCCACAGTGACCAAGACACTAACAGCACTGTTCTGGCTGGGCAGAGGGTAAAACCAAGATGAAGGCCAATGTTGCCATAGCTGGATAGACAGACCTGGTCCGGCGGCCAGACCCAGAGTCAGGAGGTCTCCAGGGGAGCTTTGCATCAAGGTGAACCTCAGACTCACATGCACCCAGGCCGAAGTCCAGGTCCCTTCTGCTGCCATAAATGTCGCTGTACTCAGGTGATTCTGGGCTGATCCACATGGGCCAGGCCTTGTCCCTTGGCTGCCTCCAGCACACAGAAGGAGCCCCAAAGCTGAGCTCCCCAGGAGGAGAGAGAGCAGAAGCAGCCTGTCACACTCCCTTGCATGCTCTTATGTGCAGACCTGGGCCTATGGCCCCAAAACCCCTGCAGTGGAGATGTTAGAGGTGCTGATACCTGGGACTAGTGGAAGGGCGGTGATCTGCCCTGGAACCTTGGTTCTCTCAGGAGCCCTTGGAGTGCACCCCCATGAGTCAGTTATGGTACTGGGAATAGGAGGCCTAGTGGGGAGGCCGATTCAGAGGCAGGTAGTACTCCCTTAGGTGAGCGCTGGGTTGCTGAGGAGCAGGGAGCCTGCGGAAGGGCTCCCTACTTTGTTTGTTTGTTGACCACCCCAGTGGCCTAGTCCAGCAGATAAGTGACAACACCTGGCTCAAGGAGGCCACAGTCTGATCGGACGAAGACCTTCTAGCCAGGATAGGGAGGTGATGAGACAAGACCAAGAGCTAGGCAGAGATTGCCGGCACCCGGGATCGGGTACTTCTGCCAGCCGTTTTGGAACTGAGGTAGTTCTAAGGCCACCATGCAAGAAGGAAGGATGTCTTCACTCCCTGCCGCCTTAGCTCACTGGCTCATTAGCTCACCCTAGCCTTCAGGCAGGCAGGGACAGCATCTCGCCTCTGCCTTGACTCGGTGGCCTACTAGGACTTGGAGCTTTGTCCCCACAGCTCCTGTGGTCAGGGAGGCCGAGCACCCAGCCTGGCAGGGCTGCCACTTCTCTCCTCTGTAGCATCCTGAGTCTGGCATACAAGGGGCAGGAGCCTGGCAGAGGCTTGAGGGAACTCCATAGCAAGTTCAAACAAGAGCCCCAGTGAGGCAGCTGCTTTGGGCCAGGGCCATCTCGTGAAAGCCAGGCCATAAAGTGCAAGGCCCTGTCTTCACAGGACATTGCTTCTAAGGGTCAAGAGGGCTCCTATGGTGACTGGAGGTTGCAGGTGTCATCTTTGGCCAATGGGGAGCCCTGTGGGAACTTGCAGGCCTTCTGAGACCTCGGCAAGATGACAGACATGCCGCCACAGATACCTAATGCATAATATATACTCAATCATGTCTCTGGGCATGGTGGCATATGCCTATATTCCCTGCAGCTCAGAATTACAGAGGTAGGAGGATCACCAGTTCGAGGCCAGGCGAAGCCTGTGCAATTTAGTGAGACCCTGTCTCAAAATCTAAAAAAAAAAAGTAAAAAATGGGCTGGGGTGCTGCTCAGCGGTAGAGAGCTTATAAAAGAAGGTGTGATGTAATGGATTCAACTCCCCACTACCACAGAACATACAGAGTCAGGCGTGCGTGCTCGCGCTCTCCCCCCCCACCGTCCCCCCTCTTTCTCTCTCATGCTGTTACTGGCAGTGCAAGTAAGCTGATCCCATGTTTTTGGAGGGCTTTTTACTATTACCAATAGATATTCTAAACGACATACTCTTTCACCGAGAAATTCCCCTTCTGGTAAGCTTGTGCTATGGAAATGCTTGCCCAAGGGTGTAAGCATGTATATGTATACGAGTTCATTGCTGCATTATTTGAGTTTGCCAAGGAAGGCCACAAGCCATATGCCTGACAATAGCAGAATGGCGTTGGGATGCACACACAAAGGAATGAGGTAGTCTGTATGAAGTGATGGGGAAAAGGGACTGAAAGATTTTGTTGTACAGAAAAAGTACACCACAGGGAATCACTTTATTTATTTATTTTTTTCAGAGCTGAAGAGTTAAACCCAGAGCCTTGTGTATGCTAGGCAAGTGCCGTACCACTCAGCTGTATCCCCTAACCACCTTCTTTATTTATTTTGAGCCAGGGTTCCACAAAGTTACACAGGCTGCCTTTGGTCTCCAACTCACGGTTTTCCTGCCTCCGTCTCCCAAGTTGCTGAGATTACAGGCATTTGCCACCACACCTGGTAGACTCATTTTTTTATATTTTAAAAATGAGCCAGGTGTGGCGACTCACCCCTGTAATCCCAGCAACTCAGGAGGCAGACACAGGAGCATCGCATGTTCAAGGCCAGAGCTAGGCTGTGTAACTTAGCAAAACCTGTCTCAAGATAAAAAATACCAATGGTCTGGGGTGCAGCTCAATGGTAGAGCAAAGTATGTGTGAGGCCCTGGGTTCAGCCTCCAAGTACTGCAAAAACAAAAGATTTGTACAAACATGTTCATATATACACACAGGAGTACGTGTATGTGGACATTGGCCCACGTACGTGAAAAGTACTTGTTTCCTCTGGGGCGGGAGAGGAGACAGCGAGGACGGAGCTGTTCCTTTGCATTCTGCACACGTCTGCTTTTATGAACAAGCATGTATTCCTTCCATGACTTTTAAGAATCAGTACAAATCTTTTCAAAGGCAACAGAACGTGACAAAAAGTGTTCCCAGCAGGCTGTGCAGAAGTGTGTGTGTGTTTCCTAGGAGCTGAACAGGACCTGCAGGGCCATGCAGCACCGCATCGTGGAGCTCATCTCCCGCGTGTCCAATGAGGAGGTCACCGAGGAGCTGCTGCATGTCAACGACGACCTCAACAATGTCTTCCTCCGCTATGAGAGGTGGGGGCAAGAGTCCTTCTGGTTTTTCCCTTGAAAAAAATTGTTGCCATAACCGAGGATTTCTTTCGTAAACAAAGGGGAGAGACAGGGAAAGCTTAGAGTTGGAAAATAACTCATCAGAGATGCTAATTTGTTCCCTGATGAGAGAAAATGCATCTTGTTCTCCAGGGAGCAGAGTGGCAGGTAGTTGGCGTGCAGAATTCAGTTCTGCTCTTTGTAAGCCTCAGGCGGCTCTGCTTTTCCTCACCCCCTCAGCCCCAGGGAGGACCGGGACAGGGTCTGGGCTGGAGCTTCTACACCTGCTCCTTTGATGAACCTTTGAATTTGAAAAGGATTAAGGGGGGAAAAACCTGTACTAAGGAAAAGGATTTCCTCTTTTCCATCTCATAAAAAGAAAAAGACCTTCCCTTTTGTAAATGTCAGTGTGTCTGGAGCGAGCGTTCAGAAGCAGGCAGGGTCTATGCCGCGCTGCACCTGCTGCTGCTACTTAGGAAGCACACATTCCTTTGAGTTCTTTTTGTATCCAGATCACTTCGGGGCTTTAAGTGACATACCTGCAAATTCTTTTCCTTTTCCAAAGGCTTCCTTAGAACAAAGTCCAAAATGGCTTATTTGGACCTAGTTTTAAATTAGACAGCATAGTGGCCCACGCAGTTCCTTTCTCTGCCCCCTGATGGATGTACCTTGAGTTTTCTGATCAGGCCAACCTTCACCTACTAAAGACGAGGCCTGAGAGAGCCTGACAGTGTTTCGAGGCCCCTGAGGGCTTATGGGCCCAGCCCCTCTGTGCATCACCTGACTGATGGCTTACTGCATAGATCTGTCAAGAAGACAAGGCTCTGGCATCACTTAGGGTCAGGAAACAGATATTACACTGACTTTACCCTTTGCGGGCCAGGAGGGTAATGTGATTGTCATACCTGGAGTTGTGTCAGCTTCTGACTGCAGCAATAGAGATGGGTGGCCCTGTGCTCATCTGATGGACTAGGACGTTTGCTGAAGGAGCGTGGCGCCTCCCGGCAGCCCCCAGCAAGTCAATCAGGAGGCAAGAGCAGAGCTGAGGGCTCTAAATCCCAGCCAAGGGCCCAATGTCTTGCCACATGGTTTCCACTTCCCCACACTGGATGGGCTCAGGTTTTGTCCTATTAGACCCATGGAAGCTCTTGGCGGAGTAGGACAACAGGCGCCCAGGTGAGCATGGTTACGCACAAGTCACTAGTCCTAGAGTTACAAAGGATTCAGAGTCACTGCTGGCCCAGTGGCCCTGAGTGCTGTCCTGGTTAAAGTGCCTTTTAAGACTGATGGTCCCTTGGAGACAGGGAAAGGCATCCCAGGATTAAGAGCTTTTCAGATGTGCTGTTGAAAACCATACAAGTCCTTGTTTTCTTTCTATCTATCTGTTTATTTGATGAGGTTTTTTGTTGTCATCGTTGTTACTGTTTGGGGACAGGGTCTCACTATGTAGCTCAGGCAGTCCTTAAACTCAAGATCTTCCTGCCCCCCACCTCCCAAATGCAGGAATTACAGGTGTGTGCCACCACACCTGGCCACACGAGTCTTTCTTAAAACCACACTGGACACACACCACCTGCCTAGATCAGTTGTCCCTCCTGGGGATCCCTTGTCCCTAGGCACTGACATTGGCAGATGAGCAGCAACATGGAAGAGCGTACCTCTCTAAATCCTGGTTTCTTAGGCTCTGACCAGAGAAAGTCTCTCAGCTGCCTCTTTGCCCCTGCCATTTGGCTTATTTAAATATGACGCAGAACAGGATCTGTTGTCCCCCAAGCACACCTCGTAACTGCTCATTCACTTCCCCACTCGGTGTGAGAATGACTTGGTGTGGCAGAGGTGATGCTTTCTGAAGTTGCGCCCACCCAAGCCCCATCCGCAGCCATCCGCTGACTGGGTGCTGAGGAGATTGGCTATAGCAGAGCCCCTTGATGGTTGGCCCAGACGTCCTCGTAGTTCCTGGCAGTCTTGTTGACTTGTTTTTCCCCCAGCTGTGGCAGGAGCCTCTCCGGGCCACCCCAGCCCTTTCCTTCAGAGGTTGAGTTGGGTGCATTTTAGCCACAGCAGCTGATATTCCCCAGCAGAGCCCAGAGAAGTAGGGAGGGGCCTTTGGCTATTGTGAGGCTTTGCAGGTAGACCCGGAATGCCTGGAGGTAAAGTGTTTGACCTAAACTCCCCTCCAGGGGCCAGAGGGACACTGGGGCCAAGTGTATGAGGGGACAGCTGATGCTTCCGGTGACCTCCACACGCCAGCCAACACCCACTTCCCGACACTGACGGAGGGCACCTATGGGAGAGGCAGAGAGGCTGATCCCCCATGTGGGGAGGGGGAGCCCCACACGGAGGAAGGCATGACACACTTGTGCATGCGGGGTCCACTCCTTCTCCCAGTTGAGACAGGCTGATCCTGTTCCCAGGAGCCTTGGGCCCTGCTGTGTCCCCAGTGTTCTTCATAGGACCATGAGCAAGGTAGGTGCGGCTTTGTTCACGCCTCGCCTCTGCTTTCTCTTCCTGTTAGGTTCGAGCGGTACAGGTCGGGGCGATCAGCTCAGAACACCAGCAATGGAGTAAGTGTCCTTCAGAGCTCCCTCACCTCCTGAGGCCGGCCCCCACCCTTCCCAACACTCCAGACCTGCCCCGGCCGGGCCTTCCTTCCAGTTTTCTCTCTGGGACTTAAACACTTAACTGCAGAATAAGCTCTGTTTGAAGGAGACTGGGGGAGAGCTGGCAGGCACTCGTGTGGATGGGAGGAAGACTGTCCACAGCGCCCAGGACAGTCACCATCCTGGTGACTCAGTGCACCTTCTGTAAGTGGGGATGGGGAGGAGCCTAGGGCACCAGGCTCCCGGATAGCCTGGGCGTACCGTGGACACTGAAGGTGAGTGTGGTGAGCTGTCTGGCACTTAGCTCACTCGCAGGCCCCTGCACAGGTACCTGCCAGCTTCTACCTCACAGGCCGACCGAGGGCTGGGGCCTCACTGCCAATCTCATGTCCCAACAGGTACTGAATGAAGTCACCGAAGACAACTTAATAGACCTGGGCCCTGGCTCTCCGGCCGTGGTGAGCCCAATGGTGGGGAGCACAGCACCCCCATCCTCCCTTTCCTCCCAGCTCGCAGGCTTGGGTGAGTGTCTCACAGCAGAGGAAAGGGCCTCCCTCCCTGGGCATGTCTCCCCCTTTATTGCAAGGCTGGAAGCCAGCCTTTTGGGGAATCGGTGTGAAGAGACATTCCTGAGTCCTGACCAATTGTACCACCTTTGATTTGTAATGTCTTCCCTAAAATTTGAAGTTTAAACCTGTGTTGGAAAGCAGAGGTAGGGGAAGTTCCAAGGATTTGGAAGTTTTTTGTTTGTTACCCTACTGGGATCAAACCCAGGGCCTTGTGCTTACCAGGCAAGCACTCTACCACTGAGCCACACCCTCAGCCCCAGTTGTTTGCTTTTTAGCCTGCCTTGTTATCTGGAATATTCCCTGTGGTTGAACCGACTTATTTTTCACTATTAACTAGGCCAACGATGGCAAATAGATATTTTTGGTTGCTTAACACCTAATTTTGAGAAGGTTGCTGAGCCACATTTAGGCTTCCAAGATAAATTGGTGATTGATTTGATTAGGAATGTCTGCAGTGGCCTGGGGAGCAGGAAGTGGTGGCACTGACATACTTGTGTTCCTCAAACTACCACCAATCTAAAGAGTTCTATTATCTGAAACTTCAGGGAAACTCCCCCACTTTTCCACAGTGTGTAAAAAGTGTGTATATGACTTGGGATGGTTCATTTATATCTGATGATACCAACTTATAGCAAATGAAGTAATTTTAGTGTAACTAACAAGCATTATGGCCCTTAAAGTTCTTTCTTCTACTTTGCTTTTCTTCTTCCCTTTTTCTTAATATTTCTCTTTCCACCTACATTTTGGGGCTGGGATTTAGCTCAGTTGGTAGAGTGCTGCGCTGCAGTCTCTGAGGTCCTGAGTTCTATTCCCAGGACCAAAAAAATGGGAGAAGGACCTGGCAATCCACTCCCAAGGCAATCCTGAAACAGTCAGCCATTGAAAACCCTATGAGGGTCGCTATGAGTCAGATACCGACTCGACGGCACCTAACAACAACAACAACCTACATTTTATTTCAATTTGAATTAAGCTTTTATTTAGTGGTCTATCAGTTGCTATAATTCTTGTGTCTCAGTATTTCTTATCTCTGTGCCCACTATTTCCCAATCAGAACGAATTCCTCTGCTTTTAGTCCGTCTAGCTTATATCCACCAGATTTAATACCTAAAATTCAAAGTGCATTCGGTTGCCTCCCTTCTCTACCTGGCACTTGAAGTTCATGATCAGCCCTCTCTCACCTGCCTTCCCAGCCTCCTTCTCCACTCCTCTCTCCCCTGAGTGCTCACACTTCACACAGCCTGGCCTTCCAGACCCTCTGCCTTTGTCCCTGGCGTCACCTTCTCCCCATAGTGTAGCCTCACGCATCTCAAAAGACCTCCCCACCTTGTGCTGGCATCCAGTCTCTCCCAACATCTCAAGGCATGCGCTGCAGGTGTTTCTGTGTCTCTCATCTCCTTGGTTACTCAGTGAGCCTCTGAGGCCAAGGGCCACATGGCCCAGGTCCTTAGATATGATGACTGAGTAAACCAGGGGCTCCCTGGGAAGGGCCTGGTGGGAAAGCAGCAGGTGTGCTGGCCCCAGTCCCCACTTCACTGAGCAACCGCCCTTCTGCTCAGGAGCCCCTTTCCCTCCTTGAGCAGCTGAGGGACAGTGGCCATTTTGCCTTCCACCTGGGCCCTGCCGTGGCTCCTCCTACCCATGCTGCATGGGAAGTGCTGAGGACAGCCCTGTCACCCCCTAGCCCCTTAACCTGCCTGGCTGCCATGCTGGTTTTGGGGCACCCCCATCAGGCTCACAATCCACATTTGTTCTCATCTGCCTTTTGTTTTGTTGTCACAGACTTGGGGACAGAGAGCGTCACTGGCACCCTCAGTTCACTCCAGCAATGTAACCCTCGTGACGGCTTTGACATGTTTGCCCAAACCAGAGGGAACTCCTTGGCTGAGCAGCGCAAGACGTATGTGAGGCCCTTTCCAGCGGCCCGCTGAAGATATTAGGGGTGGGGAGCTGACCTCAGCCTGGGCACAGGCCAACACAAAGAGGCCTTTTAGTTACCAGATCCAAGACTGCCAGGAACTTTAAAATATGGCTGTGAGGACTTGGCAGTCGCTGCCGAGGATGAATGAATGCCAGCCCCGCTTGCCTGTCTCCCTCTGTCCTCGGGCTTGGCCCTGGTGTCATTCTTCTGTTAGTCACCGGGGGCTGCTCTTCTTTTCTTTCCTGCCTATGCCTGGGCTGCAGACACTGCCTGGCCCAGCCAGCCCTGCAGGAGGAGCTTGGCTACAGGAGGTGCAGGCAGGCGGGGATCCAGACGGGTTCCTAGCAGCAAGATTCAACCGCCTAAAAAGAAAGTGGTCGGGGCAGAGGCTTCTCTAGCAACAGCTCTGTCAAGGATGAGCCATATGGTTACCGGGGGAGTGGATTCCAAAACAGACAACCCCTGCATCTTAGGGAGGCACGGAGCATGATTTGAGCTTTCTGTTCAGCCTAAAGATGAGCTGCTGCTTATGAAATAAGAGTGTTATTTTGCCTTTATGTGGCTCCTCCCCCTGAGGAGTTTCAGGGCCCTTTTGATATTCTTGCATTAAGCTTCAGAGAAGCCCCTGTAGCGTTCCCAAGAGAAGGATGTTGGAATGCATAGTGTCCCAAGTCCCAGAGGAGTTTAGTGGTGAGCTCATGCTAAAACACAGCCTCCTCACTTTAGCTAGAGGGAGGGAGACAGCCTGAACTCTTAGCCTCTGCCCAAAGCCAAGGTCACACCTGAGGAAAGTGGCCACGGGATAGAAAATGATTATAGGTCACTGCTCCATCCTGTGACCCCACGGGGAAAATTCACTCTGCCTATGCTCCCTGTCTCCAGGGTCACCTATGAGGATCCCCAGGCTGTCGGAGGACTCGCTTCTGCACTAGATGGTCGGAAACAGAACTCGGAAATGGTAGGTCTTCAGCTCTGTTTTTCTACCCAGAGTCTTGTGGAGGGAAAGGCAGGCAATTTGGTAAAGCTGACTAGCTAAGTCAACGGAAGCCAGCTTACGTAGACAGCAGGGAGACGCTGGGGGAGACACCCAGTGGGCACCTGTATGCCACCAGATAGGACCTCACTCAGTCTCCCCCCCCCCTTTAAGGAGACACTGCTGTAATACTAAAGACGAAACAGACCCAGAAAGGCAGGCAACGGGCCAAGGGGCACCCAGAGAGCAGACAGCATGTGGGGGTCCCATCCTAGGAGTGTCCAGCGGCAGAGCCCCTGCTCTTCGTACTCAAACTTCAGGGACACAGGTCTCCTATGACCAGATGGGGCCTCTCCTCACATGGTACAGCACCCTGAGGGTGGGCAGTGCACCAACGAGACAATGAGCCTCACAGGGGAGGCCAGTGCTGATCTGAGTCACTCTCTGATGACCCTTGGTAGCTGGCCTAACCAAGCTATACCAACCCCAGTGGAAGGCAGTTAAGGGTCAGGACGTGTTTGGGGAGCTGGAGCGACTGGCGGTGGTGGTGAGGGTATCTGGGAAGGTCCAGGCTTTGAAGGAGCAAAGCCAAGTGGGGAGGCCGTTTTGAAGCGGAGGATGGCATTTGCATAAGCCCCAAATCACAGCCGTGGCTCCGGCTGCCTCCGTAAGATTTAAGATCACAGAAGGGGAAAGGATTTGTGTCTAATGCTTCTCTGGAGATTTTTCTCTTTTGAGCCTGTCTAGGAAATGTGTGTGAACGCATGCCTATTTGCAGGGCAGGGAGGCGGAGGGCCCTCAGTACAACTGACCGCCACAGCTAGAGTTCCTCCCATCAGGATCCTCCCTCCGCCCAGGCTGAGCTGAAGTGGGCAGTGCCCACCTGTCCACTGCCAGGGGTTTTGCAGAGGACTCTTTGCTTACCAAGTACTAGTTTCTAGCCTCAGGTAGTCCCTGTCCAAATGGACCCAGCCTGGAGTCCTGGAAAAGCTGGCCCTTGGGGGAAGGGACTCCTCTCCTGAGCTGGCCCAGCCCACGTGGTCTGAAGGCATGCATCCCTCTGCACTGGCCACCAGGGGGCACAGAAGAGCCAGCCAACTGCCTTGGGTTCTCAGCACCCAACCCTTCCAAAGAACAGGCTGTTGGTGCCACTTGAGATGCAATAGCTTTGGTTCTTTCTCCAATTACTTAGACTGTCCTTGCACCTAACCCAGGGAGGGCATTAGAGAGTAGGGCCGCGGGACTGCCAGTGTCCTGCCTGGTGAGGACACCTCTCGTCCTGGCTGACCCTAGCCAGGCCAGGAGCAGCCATCTCCCCCAGCCAGGCTGTCAGCCATCTGCTGTGGTTCTGGGCCTGTCCCATCGCTGCAGCCTGTGCCCTGCCCCACCCCTACTGTTACCTTTATCAGTGTCCAGGCCTGGGTCCAAGTCCCTGAGACGTGGGTGACTTCTCACCTTCACTCTGTATACGTGGCTTGCCCTGGGTCCCTGTTTCCAAAGGTCTCAATGACTCCAGCAGGTTTCCCACGTGGTAGTAGGCAGCTTGCTCTTCCTGCTGCTGCTCACTGAGGCGAGACGCCGCCTTACCAAGATAAGACAGCTATGGCTGCATGCGTAGACACACATCCTACAGTGGCTCGACTCTGCCCAAGCCATGCTGACCTGGAAATGAGAACCAGGCCAGGGAGAAATTGAGAGCACAGTAAAGGAGAGAATATTGTGTAGCTCAATTCCACCAGGAAGATCCCACCACGTCAGCCATCTCCACTTGAAATATTTTTTTCATTTCAAAAAAGGCAGTAGGGTCAGGTGTGGTGGCGCACACCTGTAATCCCAGTGACTCGGGAGGCGGAAGCAGGAAGATCGCAAGTTCGAGACCAGAGGCAGTCTGCATAATTTAGTGAGACCCTGTCTCAAAAAGTAAAAAAACGGGCTGGAGGTACAGCTCAGTGGTACAGCACTTGCAAAGCGTGCAAGCACGAGGCCCAGGGTTCAACCCCAAGTACCGCAAAAAAAAAAAAAAGGCAGTAGGGCTGGGAGTAGAGCTCTGTGATAGAGTGCTTGCCTAGCATGCATGAGGCCCTGGGTTTCATCTCAGCACCATAAAAAGGAAAAATTTTTAAATGTTTAAAAGACCATAAAGAATATACCTAAAGCAGGGCATGATGATGAACACCTATAATCCCAGCAATCAGGAGGCTGAGGCACAAGGGTCATGAATTCAAAGCTAGCCATACTTAGAGACCCTGTCTCAAAACAACAGCAACAACAACAACAAAAAGACTGTGGCTAGAGATGTAGAATGCTTGCATAGTATGTAGGAAGCCCTGAGTTCAATCTCTAGCAACACACACACACACACACACACACACACACACACACTCTCTCTCTCTCTATCTATATATACACACATATATGTGTGTATGTGTATGTATGTAAAATATATTTGTGTGTATATATATGTATGTATATGTACACACACACACAAACACACACACACACACACACACACACACACGAGAAGGACATGGCAATCCACTCCCATAGCAATTCCAAAACAATCAACCAATGAAAATCCTATGAGAGTTGCTATGAGTCAGACATGACTTGATGGCACCTAACAACAATACCACCACACACACCTATATATGTATGTATGTATGTATGTATATTCACACCCCCCAATTCAGCATTCAGTTAAGACTTTAGGAAAAGAATACACAGGCAATTGGAAAAGAAAACAAAAGAAAAAAAATGGAGGAATAAGTTAGAAAAAAGTAGAACTGATTTTGTAGAAGCTGGTTTGTTGAAAGTTGACCCCTTGCTCACACTGGTATCCATAAACTCCAGAAAAGCAGCCCAGGGAGACTTCGTGTGACCTCACCGAGACTTGCCAAGTGTCCAGGAGTAGTCAGCATGGGAATTTGTTGTCCTGTTGGGATTCACGATTACTAAACATTCCTTCTCTTTTCCAGGAGGGTAAGGGGGACATGCCAGGGCAGGGGTTAGGGGCCATTGGTCACATTTCCTTCTGTGACAAGCCATCAGGTTTGAACAGTGGCTTTTCTGTTCCCACAATTTGTGCTATGACTTCTTTATCATGGGTCTTCCTGTGACTTCTCTTTCTGGGACTTTTCTGTCCTCGGCCCAGCAGAGAGGGAAAGGTGGGGACTCTGACCTGGAGCCCATAGACAGCTGGCTCATGACCCAAGGAATGGTGAGGAGCCACAGCTAAGTGAGCCTGCTGCCCACCCCAGCCCTGACCTGTGTAACCATTGGCGCCTTCCCCTTGCCACCTGCTGGCCCTAGTGACCAGACGGGGCGTGGCCACACTCACTCCTTCTGACGAGGTCTGCGAGGTCTGCCAGATTCCCCTCCTGGCCGTATTTAATCTCCTCAGGGCTCAGACTTCCAGCCCCAGAAACACCTTCTCTGGTTTTCTGCTGAGGCTCGTTCTCCAGGGCCTTCAGGCTCTGCGACCTTAGCAGGAGTGAGGGGAGGGCCCTTCCCTCCTCTGACTGTCTCTGGAGCTTTTGGCAGTATTCATTTTTCCAGGAGACGCACCAGTCACCGTGGCTTGTGCTTGGGGGTGGACAGTCCCAAGGGAGCA
Source organism: Pedetes capensis (assembly GCA_007922755.1). Taxonomy (NCBI): domain Eukaryota; kingdom Metazoa; phylum Chordata; class Mammalia; order Rodentia; family Pedetidae; genus Pedetes; species Pedetes capensis. The sequence goes on along the minus strand of VMDO01000610.1, from coordinate 181,302 downwards.
GACTCAGCATCTGGCCAGTGGGAGAAGCTCCTCCAGCGCTGCGCCTGGGGACTTGGCAGTCCTGGGCCTGGTGGGCTTTTGTAAGAGAATTATTTACGTCTAGTAAATCTCCCCAGAGGACCTGAGTTCTCTTAGAGAATCGCACACACACACACACCAAGTAGGAAGAACACAAAGAGAAGCCAAGGCCCAGGGGAGTTCAGAGTCAGGGCACAGTCAGCTGTCATGGAGTGACAGTTCTGTGGCACAGAGACCTGGGAGGGTCTCTCCGGCTCCATCTGTTAGGTGGCGTGGAACCTCATGCATGGAGAGGGATGGCGTCATCCTCAGCTGCTTGCCTCAGGGTGACCACTTCACCTCTAACACAAAGCCGAAGCTCTGGGTGCCTGTGGTGGGCCGGAGGGAGTGAGGATGCAGAGAGGAAAGCTGGCGAGATTAGTGGAGATGTGGGCCTCCGCCCCCCAGGCGTGGGTCGGGTAAGGAGATGCAGGACCATCTCTAGGTGCCAGGCCAGGCTGTGGCCTGAAAAGGGGCCAGACAGGGTGGGTGTCCATGCAGGGCCATTGCCAGTTGCAGAGAGATGTGCCAGCTGCAGGCAGCACAGGGGCCACCTACCTGAGCAAGGACTTGGGCCAGGTGGAGCCACCAGAACCACAGTGTGGACTTGGGCTGTGGCCTGTGCACAGTGGCACTCAGGCCTGCCCCATCACAGCAGCAGCGTGCACCTGCCCTGGCTGAGAAGGCAAATGCTTCTGCATCAGCCCCAAGGCCATTCCTGGAGGAGTGGGCTGGCCAGCCCCCTCATTTGCTGCTTCAGTGACAGGTGGGGTTCTTGCCTGACTAGGGGGTTCCCGGAACCTATGTCTACTCCATTGTCCAAACTGGGAAGAACCAGACCATGTGCCTTTGTGCCTGTTGATCCTGCAAAAAAGGATACTGCCCTCCTAAAGTACCCTGAGTGTGCCTTGGCAGTTGGTGGTGTCGCCTGCCTCTGCCCACATAGGCTGCCTCTGCCCTGCCCAGTTCCCATGTAGAGCTCCAGTTGCCAACTTCCCAGAAACAAACCCAACTAACAGCTAACATGGTGTACTACCTTCCTGCCTGTAGGGTTTTTTTTTTTTTTCTTTAAAACAATGTATATTAATTGCTTTGCCTCATTTCCCATAGAATAGAAACCCTGAGTCTTTCTAACTCTTCCGAGTACAGATTCTTCACATGGAAACTTTTTGTACTGTCAAGTGAGACCCCAGGCTTTCAGACGCCTCCCGTTGGGTTTGGCTGAAGTGTCGTAGGGAGGCTCTCACAGCTCCTGTGGAAACGGCCTGCCTGAACTGCAGCCTTGCTCTTGTTGCATTGAAAATCCAAAGGGCAGGTCTCCCTGTGGGCTCAGGGCTGTGGGAAGTCGCCGAGGAGCGCCTCACTGGGCCCTTCGCCTTCTGGGACTTCAGGTGTGAGGATCTCCAGCACAGAGGTTAGCTCGCCAGCCCAAGTCCATTGCCAGTTGCAGAGAGAGGTGATCTGGCAAGACCCAGTCCTGAGTCAGGGGCTGTCTGCCATCTGCCTCCATGGCCTGTGCATCTTTCTGCTTCTCCTTGGTGATTGTCTAGGGATCTCTCCTCTTCAGGATGCAGCCAGGAAGATACCTCGGTGTAAACAAATATAAGTCAAAGCGAGAACAGATGTAGGTTAGCAAAAAGAATGTGCTGCCACCCAAGCCTAGCTTAAGGTTGAGAACATCAGATTCTCCCAGTCAAAACTCTGGGAGACCCCGTCCCTGTGACCCAGCACACCTGAGGCCACAGAGAGCCCTGGCTGAGCTGAGCTGGTAGCAGCACCCCTCCCCTTCCTGTTGCTAAGGCAGAGTGGCTCTGCCTGAAGCTCAGGCGACAGCCGACAGCAGGACAGCTGCCCACCACCAGATCGAAACCTGCTTCCCAGCATACAGGCTTCCTGCTTCTCTCTGGACTCTGAAGATGGGTGGGCCGGTGCTACCAGGCTGTCCACCCCGATAGCCTAGCTGCCTTCCTTGCACAGGTCAGCTTCAGGCCTCTGTCTCTGTGGGAGGGTGTTCGGGGATAGCTTCCTCTCTCCCCTCTCACATCTCTTCTTCCTTTGTTTCCCTCATCCTACGCATGCTCTTCTTCAGATCCCTTAGACGAACTTGCAGCTCAGATCAGTGCCCAAGAAGATGCTAAACCTGGGCATGTCAGAGCCCACAGGCTTCCTAGGGGTCCGCGGAGCCAATCTATGGTTTGACAGATGAGGATGCTGAGGTCTGGTGACACTCCGAGCCACAGGCCAAAACCGCAGATCCCCTAAGACTCGCACAGTGCTCCTTTCCCTAGCCAGGCCCTGCCCTTCTCCCTGTCAGCCTGGTTAGGGCAGCCTCTCCCTCCTCTGCAGGCTCTGCAGTTCATATTTTTCTGGCAGTGTACATGTTTAGTCTGGGCCTCAACACCTGCGCGATTAGAAATGACTTGACCTTGTTGGAATACTCTAGCTGCTTATTTACCAGCCAGGGGGTTTATATAGCTAAGGTTTTACATCCTACCACAAGAAAGTCAACACTGTCTTACTTCAGATAAGCTCAGCTGATAACCAGCACCCTGGCAGTTTGTGCACCGAGGCCTGCTGCCTTCATTTTAAAGTCAGCTTCAGTAATCCAGCCTACCAGGTGTGTGCATTAGAAAAGGTCAGGGGATCCAGACTCAGGAGTGCTGAAAGCTTAAGTAGGACCTCAGAATCACCTCATTTCACAGATAAGGAAACTGAGGCCACACCTTGCCCAAGCTCCTGGCTCCCGCCTCTGCCTCTTCACCCACATATCTGAGGCTTCTTAGGACAGAAGATACTGGAGCTACCTGGTGAGGAAACCAGGGTCCAACAGAAGCAACTGGTCCCAGGCCTGCAGCAGTGGGGGCTGGGGCCCAGATGGAGCCAGCCCACCCTCCCCTTGGCTCTCCTGTCAGCCTTGCTCCCAGGGCTTGGCTACAGGGTGCCACTCCACAAGCAAGCACACGGCCCACCAGGGAGGGGAACAACAGAGTGCTGATGATCCAGTTTGTGGGGGTTTTGCTGTTTTGTTTTATTTTTAGGGAGTGAGGCAATTCTCAAATGTCAGTCAATGTTTATTTTCTGAGTATGCTGGCTCTCAAAGTTAATCCTCTAAGAAGAAAATTGGAATGTGGTGTCAGGCCTGAAGGATAGATGGATTTATATATTTGTTTGTTTATTCGTTTATTTATTTATACATTGCCAGGGATGGAACCCAGGGCCTCATACATGCTGGGCAAGTGCTCTCATTCCCCTAGTCCACTTATTTTTTTAACAGTAACAACAACTTTAAAAAAATGATAAGAAAAAACAGAAGATTTTAGACCCATAACCTCTTAATGGCTGTTTTCAAGCTCTGGCAGTGATCAAAATGCTCAGTGGTAGAGCACTTGTCGAGCACGCACGAGACCCTGGGTTCCATCACCATCACTGCAAAAAGAAAAAAAGAAGAAGAAGAAGAAAGAGTATATGGAGTCTCAGTTTCTCCCAGGTGGTCTGATGCTGGATACACATAAAAAAGAACCCATGTGTGTGCTAGCAGCTGCCGTGGGTTGATTTTCTTAGCCTCTGTGCTGGGGACTCTGCATGACACACATCCTCTCCAAGCCAGGCGTTGTGATTTATAGGCACCAAGACCATGAAACTGGCCTTTCCTCTTCAGAAATGTGTCAAGGCAGGAAGCCTGCCAGCAAATGTCAGATAGCAGGTTACCCCCACTGTGCGCTGCTGCTCTTTGATGGGGAAGGTAGGTGCCCACCTCCAACACTGCTGGCACGGTGTAGAGCATCCATGCCCAACCCCAAGGGAGTAATCATGTGCTTTGTCCTTAGGATTCATGGTAGGGTGTAAAAACTCTGTGAAATGTGTTCAGTTCAACAGTCTGAAGTCCCCATTAAGTCAAAGGGATAAAACAGCAACACAGACACCACCTAATCTTGTCTGTGGGTAGTTTGAGCTCCACCTGCATACCCCAAGACCCCATCCCCGTTAGCAGCAGCTTCCAGGACTGGAGTTGTCGTGTCAGAGCTGGTGATACAAATTCTTTGTCGTTTTCCTTTGTTAAGGTAAGGCTATTTTTCAGAATTTGTTGACACTGAGGCAGTCCTCTTATTGCTTATTTTAACTTTATTCTTAACCTAGATCATAACATTGTCTGCAGCCATAGCACCCTAGTATCTGATCCCGCAACTAAGAAACTAAGCAGGGTCGGCCTGCTTAGTTCTTGGGTGGGAGACCGCTTGGAATACCAGGTGCTACAGGCTAGTTAGAAGGACCTGGCAATCCATGCCATTGAAAACCCTATGAATAGCAACGAAGCACTGACATAGTGGCAGGCATGGGACAGTGTCAGTGAATGTTTTAGTCTATTGTACATAGGGTCTCTATGAGTCAGTCCTGACTCACAGCACCTAACAACAACAACAGATCGTGATGTTGGGGTGTAGCCAGCTATCCACACAGTACTGGCATTTTTTCTAGACATAGTGAACTAGTAAGCAAGCCCTCCAGAAGGTACCTCCCAGACCCAGTAGAAGTAAGGAGGTAGGTCGACCTAATTAAGGGTCATCACCCTATTTGTCTAGGCTGGGTTTCATTAACTTGGCTTCTAGAGGGTTAAGACTGCCTTTGCTTCCTATCAGGTCATACCCAACTGCGACCTAAATGTTTTTAGTCACATATACTTTTCACAGTCTCTGCCCCAGGGCCCTTGGCCCAGGTGATTCCGTCATGACGACTTCTCAGGCACCTGTGAAGTTTGTTGGGGAGCCCTGTCACCTCCCTCACACCGTGACTACTGCTCCCCAGTCCTCAGTGAACTTCTTTTCTTTGGCCACTGGAGCACAGACAGATGTTGAAAGCTAGGAAGAAAGGGTGAGACTAAAGGAAGCTGTCGGATTCAGAGCCGTTACGTGATTTTTTTCCCCCTAAAGAGACACACAGGCGACTAAAGCTCCACAGTCCCTTTTGTCATCAAAGCCCTCGTTTTAGCTGCGATTCTGTTGCTGGTGAAGTGCCCCTGCCTTCTGTCAGCCAGGCCACACCCAGGCCAGCGGAGCGCGCACCTCTGGCTCTTCCTTCCTCTCTGAGATGCACCCCAGTGGACACGTTTTGCAGAACACTGAGCTGAGCAGGCAGAGCCCAAGGTGTCTCCCAGGGCTGGCACTGGCACTGTGCTGTGCTACCCTCCTGAGCACCCGTACCCTGCTCTGTGCAAGCTGTCCCTTGGCCTCCCCCATGGCATCAGGGCCCCTTCAGGGCTGGGCTTGATGAGCGCACTCGATTCTCCTCTGGCTGTCACGGCTGCTGCAGGACTAGCGCATTCCTGAGAGTAGAAGGTGCTTTGCAGCCCCAGGCTGCAAGACCTCTGATCCAAGGGCGGACACACGGAGTCAAAAAGTTCTCCATCTCAAGAACGCGTACTGCCACCTTCCTTGCCGCCAGCCCCTGCTGGCCAGCCCTGCTTCTTATAATTTGCCACCTCATTGCTTTCCTCACCTGCCATTTCACATGTGGCTGCCCTGTGTTGCCCGTGCGTGCCATGCAATTGTGGATTTTTTTTTTTTTTTGCTTTGTATGCATTTTGGTTTCATTTGGGGGTTGCTTTTGACGATTTACTTTGTTCCGGTGTTTGTCTTCTCTCGCCTGGCTGTGTGGGGGCTGCCTGGCCCCACTGCTTGCTGCCTCCATAAGATCCCCGTTGCGCAGCCCTCTGTCATGGACGACATTGAGGTGTGGCTCAGGACGGACCTGGTGAGACTCGACTTTTATATTTTGTGGGGGGGGGGGTTATGGTAGGACACAGGCTGCTCTGCAGACAGGCCTGGGGGCCATCAGCAGGGGCAGCACCATCATCATGGCGGGTAGAGGAGGGAGGTCGGGGCAGGCGCAGCCGCCATCACCAACCCATCACAGCTCACGCTCTCCGGCCCTTGGCCTCTGCCAGAGGGGATGCAGTGGACTCTGGAAGGTCGGCAGTGGGTGCACAGTTGCGGTCAGGTCCTCCCGACATCCCAACACCTGCAGGGGCCGTGCTGAGGAGCCCAGCACTAGCTAGCTCCTAGGGCACATGCGCCTCCTCCACTGTTTCTGTCCAATTGTAAGGGTGTGTGTGTGCTTGGGGCTTTTTTTGGGAGGGACATTTTTTGTTTGTTTTGGCTTTCATTTCTTTTTAAGTTTTAAATTTTTTTATTTAAAAAAAAACATTTTTTTTTTTTTTTTTTGCCATGCTGGGGATCAAACTCATGGTGTTTTATATGCAAGGCAAATGCAGTACCACTGAGCTATATCCCCAGCCCTCATTTCTTTTTTTTATTTTAAATTGTGAAATATGTACAGATAAGAGTTGAGTGTTTGATTTTGTTTCAAATTCAGTGTCACTCCCTTCTCAATATCTTCTAGCATTTTTTTTATTTAGAAGAACTGCCCCAAATACCATTGTCCCCATCCTAAGAGATAGGATGAGCAGCTACAAAGGGTAACAGGGCCGTCCCTTTGTTCCTTACTGAGCTCTTTCACTCAGCAGCCCTGGGATGGGAGGGTGTTGGCCAGTAGCCAATAGAGAAGACTCTTCTGGGTGGGAATGTGGCTCTCCCAAGGCCATGGGCGAGCTGGATTCTCCCCAGGTCTGAAGAGGACTCATTTGTTCCTCCTGGCTGCCTCCTTTCAGGGGTTGGGGGGACACCCTCAGAGCAGAACGGCCTTTTGGTTGCTTTAACCGTCGGGTCAGCCTGGCTGGCTGAGGGCTGGTGCCTGGGCCACCTCCCATCTAAAGACAGCAGGCCTCTGGCTAGGGTCGCACACTGCTGCCTCCCTGGACGACCGGGCTTTCCAAAGACACTCATTGCCAAGGGAGGCAGCCACCTGAGTGTAGAGGGAGGAAGAAGGTGCCAGTGATCTTCTCCAAGAGGCTGCCTGGAAAGGAACTAGCTCCCCTCACGCAGAGCAGGAAGGGCCAAGGCCCTCCCCTTATCATGGGCATCAAGGTCCAGAGAGTGGAAGGGACCTGTTGAGCCAGAATACCTAGCAGGTCTGCAACAGGGCTGGGCAGAGGCCCAGGTCTGGCAGGCCAGGGCAAGGCTCTTCGCCCACATCAGGCCTCCTAGCAGGGCCTTTGCACATGCTGCTCTCTCCCTGCCGAGGCAGCCCATCGTGTTCTCCAAATGAAATCAGGTGTGATCCACTTCTGCCTGGAAAGGTCCTTGGAGCTTCCATGGCGCCTGGGGCTCACTGTGGATACAGGGTCTGCGGCCCTGTGGGGAGACTTCGGGATACACTTCTGGGACTCCAGACTCCACTGTCAAAACTACCTACCTGGGGCCAGGCGAGGGCCACTCAGCACCCAAGCAGCTCCAGGCTGCCGTGGACAGTGTCTTCCCAGAACCCCGGCACTGGCGATGAGTGGCCATTGAGATAAGAAGCACATTTGGGGCTGCTAGGGCACGTCAGCCTCTGCATAGAGCCTGAGGGTTGGTAGTTGGGTCCTAACCTCTGGCCCTGACCAGGGCACCAGCCTGCACCATTTTTGGATTTTTCCTTCTGGCCATTCTAGGGGATCAAAAGCTACAGCCTATTTGTTTTTGTTTGTTTTTGTTTTTTAAACAAAATTTTTGCTTCTCCAGTAAGGAGAGCAGGATTTTGCTATTGTGGAAATCCAGTAACAGGGGGAAAGTAAGGTTTTCCTCAGGCTGCCACGGAAAGCACTACCCTGGGGTGGCCATGGGCGGGCAGAGGTAGCCAGGTACCTAATGCCACTCTTTCTACTCCTTCCACAGAAGGGCGACGACCTGGAGGAAGGCGTCACGAGCGAAGGTACGCTGCCAGTAGGCTGTCACCCTGGCTCTCCCACCCCAGGCTCAGCCCCCTTTGCAACGGAGCTGCTGCTGCCAGAGCCGCCATGGGTGCCAGGTCCTGAGCCATGGCTTCCTTAGGGCTCAGGGCCCCCAGCCCTGTGCTGATGTGGGGGGTGACATTCTTCCCATCTCCTTGAAGGGAAAATCGAGGTCAGGAAGAACAGATGACTTTCAGGAGGTCATAGCAAAGATGAATAGTGGGCACAGATTGGCATCCTGAGTCCCGACCCTGGATGCACAGTTCAGCTCAGGCGCAGGCTGGCATAGCTCACGGCACATAGAGGGCCCCTTGGGCGGCTGGGCTGGGAGAGGCAGTACCTGGCTTGGGCCTCCCATAAAGGTCTGGTGGGAACAGGGGGCTTAGTTCTCTGAGCCCTCCCCTGGGTCAGCCCCTGCCCTACTGCCCTGGGCAGCTGCCTTCCTCAGCTACTCCCCAGCTGCTTTCTTGGGTGGCTGGGGATAGCAGGTGCCTGCTGCAGTCTGAGCAGGAGCTCAGGCTCTCCCTGAGGGTGCAGATGTGGGGAACAGCCAGCTCAGGGCCCTCGACAGGGCACGTGCTCTGCACCATTTTCAGAGCGTCTCTCTTACCGCCCTCCGCCCTGCCTGCCGCCATTCGGGCTCCCATTTGCCCTGCAGGTGGCAGAGGGAGACAGTGAGGTGGGAAGCTGGGGGTTCAGGAACAGAGTGACTTCCCTGAGGCTCGTCCCCAGGCTGGGAGGGCCCACGACCACCCAGGCTCTGGCTGGCCGCTCGCCCTGCCACTCCTGCCCCCCGCCAAAGGTTAGCCAGGGAAGTGTGGTGCTGCTGGAGTTGGGGGGCTCCTGCTGGGGTGACCCCTGTGGGGAGATGTGGAGTGCACCCCAGGGAGCAGGGGGCTGCGACCCCCCCAACCCTGGGCCTTGCCTTGGTCTGTATTGCAGAGTTTGATAAGTTCCTGGAAGAAAGAGCCAAAGCCGCCGAGATGGTTCCAGACCTCCCCTCACCCCCCGTGGAGAACCCCGAGCCAGCCTCAAACCCTTCTGGCCGGAAGAAGCCAGAGCGGTCTGAGGACGCCCTCTTTGCCCTGTGAGCCACCCCGTGGCATGCCTCCTGCAACGGCAGGTCGCTGCTGGCTCCCCCAGTGGACACCAGGCCCTGGCCACGGCCCCCAGCTCCTCGGCCTGCACGCCTGTGTCCCCATGGCAACTTCCGCTCCCCAGCCTCCCCCAGTCAGGACCGGCTCTCCTACCTTCTTTGTCCTGGACTGTGGGACAATGGCACGGCAGCCAGAGGCCTTGCCTGTCCCTCGTCTCCCATGGGCTCCCTTGGTTTTGGGTCCCCCCAGGAAGAGCCGGTGGCCCCGGCTCCAGACAGGGCAACCCCTTGACACTGTTTCTTAGCAGAGAACCTGGATGGTCACTTCCCATGGAGAAGAGGGCCAGGCCCCGACCCCGCCACGTGTGCCCACCTCTCCCCGGCCCTGTGGCTTCCCTCAGGCGTACTCCTCCTCTCTGCCCCTCTTTCAGAAAGGGCTTTGCACCTCTGCCCCTGGAAGAGCGGGGCTCAGTGGTACCCACGGGCCTTCTTCCCCCCCAGGACTGTGTGTCACCCGTGGCACGTGGTGTGTTCGCACTTTAGAGGGCTCTGTGGGCTGCACCTGGGGGTCCCTCACATTCTTGACCCTTTCTCCATCAGTCACTAGCTAGTCACAGCCTCAGGGGGCCCCAGAAGGATCTGTGGCTCTTGGTGCAGGGACAGCCCAGGGTAATGTGCAACCCGTGGACAGTGGCACGTGGCCCGCTGTGGAAGACAGCGCTGCTGTAAGCCACACTGCCTCCGTGCACGGCGGGCACATTCACACCTGCCGGGAGCCCTGGCGCGCGGTGACTCCGCTGGAGGTGCGGCGCCGGCTCGCTTGGGAAAGTGAAGTGCGTTCGCTGCACCCCACACCTGGGGTGCTGGCCTGGTCAGTGGCAGCCTCCACACAGCCCCCTCCAGGCGCAGCACCAGACAGCTGTGCGCCACACCTGGAGGTTCCCAGTGACCGAGGGGCCCCAGGCTCCAGCCCCCCTCACTGAATGGGCCTCAGCTCCACAGCTGTATTGACGGCCCATCCTCCTCCCGCCTCCCACGGCCCCCAGCCACCAGGTTCAGTTCCTGGGTTCTCAGCCTGGGGCTGAGCAGCGGGGGCTGCTGAGGCCCACCCCATCCTGTGTCCTCGCTGAGTGTCTTCTGGCTCAGGGCAAGGGGATCTGCACTACCTGCGTCCTGGTCCGGTAGACGGTCCCCTCTCTCCCCCACGCTGCCATTTCCCAGCAGATGAAAATGCCAGTGCAGCTGCAGCCCCCTCGCCTGGGTCTCTGGCCAGCTTGCCGTCTCCTGCAGCACGTACTGCCCAGGTCACCACGCGTTCCCCACCACAGTGGGCTCAGCCCTTCCCACCTGGCAGGGCGGCCCAGTGCTGCTCTTAGCATCCAAGGGCCCAGCCCAGCAAGGAAGAGGGGCCAGGCTTCAGGCACAGAGCCCAGGGGCCAGCTCAGGGACGCTCTTAGGGCGGGGGCCACAGGCCTGGGCCAGCCCCTCTTCAGCAGCCCCTGGAGAGGAGCCCCTCGGTCTGGCTGGGGCCCACCTAGCAGGACCAGCCGAGGATGTCACACTGGGTTTGGAAGAGGGCCCCCAGGAACCACCTCTCAGAGCTCAACCAGCCTGCTTCCTGCCCAGCTCACTCGAGCACAGGCCCCGCCTCCACCTTTGCTCCCTAGCCCTTGGTCAACCTGTGTCCCATCTCAGAACCTCTCAAGGGCAGAGCCCCTGAGGCCGGCTGGGCTGTTGAGAGCTCTGAAGGCAGCCAGCGTGAGTCAAGCTACAGTGGAGGTGGCTGGCATGGCCCCATGTACCCAGAGACCTGGCACATGGGCACAGCCTGGATGAGTTGTCTCTGGGGGCATCAGAGACCGCCCCGGTCAGAGCTGGGCCTGGGGTGGTAGGCAGCCAGCCTGCGTCCTCAGAGGGAAGAGGCAGCTTCCTAGACTGGATGGCACAGGGAGGAAGCAGGGGCTCCCAGGAGAGAGGCTAGTACCTGTCTCCAGAGCTGTCCCCGTCCCCTGACTCCAGCTGCTCAGCATGGCTTGATGACTCCTATGGGCTGGCAGGAGGCCACTGGCCATGCAGACAAGTGTCTCCTGCCTTCCTGGCCTGGAACAGCCCTCCTGGTGGCTCGAAAGCACCTCTGCTCACGTCCTGCCCAGAGGCAGTCTGCCCTGCGTGTGGGCCGAGATGTGTGCCCATGCCCCACACTGGAAGCACGTGTGGCCAGGTGCCATGAAGGGGGTTCCTCTCAGCCCTTGTGGATACTCCTGGCTTGAGGCCTCTGGTTCCTGCCTGCCAGGCCCTGCCACCTGGGGGCACAGTCCTCAGACCACCTGCTAGGGAGGGGAGCCAAGCCCTGTGGGGAAAACCGGACCCTCACAAGCCACCAGCCTGCACAAGTGTTAGAAATCACAGATACAGTGTGTACTTAATTACACTAAATTATTGCTGGGATTCCACATAAGCACTAATTATACCTGATTATAGGTTAAAATATTTATTTTGTCAAAATATTTTCTTGGGGATATGTTTAACCTTTTGTCGTTCATTGTGTGCTGAGGTGTGAAGACTAACCGCTTCCTCCTGCCTTTCCGGCCAGCGGGCAGCAGTGACCGAAAGGCACCACGTGCAGTCTGACCCTGGCACAGTGGCCCTCTGGCCAGGCCCCCGTGGGCCGTATGTACCCGAGCCAACACTGACCAACTCGCCCATCAGTGCATGTGGGACAGAGGTTTCAGAGCCCAAAGGGCTTGTTGCTGGCCTGGGCCAGTGGGAAGGGTGACCGTCCGTCCTGTCTGTCTGTCGGCCCCTCCATGTGAGTGGCTGTGCCTTGGCTCACTGCCCTCCCCTCCCCCAGTGGCCTCAGCATGTGCTATCACACGTGCAGCCCCTCAGGAGGGGAGGAGTCACCTGGAAGTCCTCCTCTTCCTCCGCCACCACACCCTCCTCTGCCCTATGCTTCGAGCGCTCTTCCCACTGGCCGGCCTCCGCACAGCTCAGGCTGGGCCATCCGCCTTCTTGGGGCCAGGTCAGTGCCAGGCGAGCAGGTAGGGCAGGCTGGGGAGTTCTTGCGCCAGATGGCCTCAACCCCTCTGCCGTCCTGGCCCCGAGGTCTCCCCATGGTCTACTTTTGGGACAGCCTGGCCCTTCCTCCCTGTCAACAGCACAGGGGACCAGCTACCCATGGAGGAGCGCGTTTCTACCCGAAGATGCTGCCTGCTGGGGCCTGTGGTACCCGCCTCGCCCAGTGCCCATCTCCAGTCCTTCCTGTCTGAGGGGGTCAAGGCCAAGCATCCCTTGGGCACCAGTGCCAGGGGTAGGCGCCAGCACCTGCGTCCTGGTTGGTTCTGTGCATTGCATCCCAAGCTGCCTGGCTGTGCTGCAGGGGTGGTTATTTATTCCGAAAGTTTGCACTTAATTTGTGAGGGTTCTCAGGATTGTCGGGGCTGTCGAGAAGAATGTGTTGAGTTTGTTGTCCCTTCGTCCCAGAAGTCTGGTGTTCTCGTCGCTGTCCTGTGTTTCTGTGGGCAGAGCTGGTTCTGGAAGGCGGGTCAGTGCTCACGAGCCTCAGAGCGACCCTACAGCGTCCACCCACCCCACTGGCTCTCCTTCCAGACACCGCCTCTCTAGTTTGGGTTCTTGCATGTGAAGTACTCCACAATAAATACGTAACTGAACAAACCGGCCTGTGTGATCGCTGTGCGGTTGACTGTGCCTGCCCAAAGGCTCTGCCAAAGCACGCCACTTGCCTTCTCTAAGCAGGGGCTGCTCACGGGAGCACAGGGACCCTTCCTCCTCCATCCCTCCTCCCCTGCTGCCTGGCCAGGGAAGGACCTGTGCTCTGCTCAGCTGGGCCTCCATGGTAGCAGCCACAAGGCTGCTGAGGCCACCTGAGAGCTTCCTACACCTCTTTGGGGGCCCCAGACAGGTGGGGAGGCCACTCACCCTCGCCTTGAGCCAGCAGGCCAAGGCGCCCTTGAGCCCTGAGCTGGGCTCCCACTACCTGGCACCTGAATCTTACAGGGAGCTGTGCCGGGCAGGTAGACTTCTCTCTGCTCTCGTTTGGTGACTGCTTTATTGGCCTGCATAGTTTACCCACTGATGGTGTACAATAGAGTAGTTTAGGGTATATTCACGGGGTGGTGCAGCCATCACCACAGTTTTACAATAATTCCAGCCCTCCAGAAAGAAACCCCTCCCTGCCACCTTGTCTGCTGTCCCCTCTGAAGACTCTCCTGCTGTCTGCGTCCTGCACGGGTGGCCCTGAGAGGTCAATGGCGGGATCCTCAGGCCCCTGTGCCTTGTAGTGGGTTGGTGGGATGAGGGTCCCTTAATCCTTCCCCTCCCGGCGTTTGAGGATGGCTCTCGAGTGCGAAGACTCATCACACGAGTGGTGGGTGGTGAACCTGGAGTAACTGCAGACACCTGCTGCCAGGCACGGTGGCACCCGCCTGTAATCCCAGCAGCTTGGGAGGCGGAGGCGGGAGGATCGCAAGTTCTAGACCAGAGGCAGTCTGCGCAACTTAGCAAGACCCTGTCTCAAAAAGTAAAAAAATGGGCTGAGGGTGCAGCTCAGTGGTCCAGCACTTGCAGAGTATGCAAGCGTGAGGCCCTGGGTTCAACCCCCAGTACCGCAAAAAAATAAATAAATAAAATAAAAATAAAAATAAAAAATGCAGACACCTGTTCAGCCTCACGGCTGGTGGGGAGTCCAGGGGTGAGACCGAGCTGCTCTGAGGGCTCAGCATCCATGGCAAAGGCCATGCTGGGACCCCCATCATCACCATACCAGGCCAGAAGTGCCACCACCCACCTCCGTGTGACCCACTGCCACCATGGGTTCCGGGAGGGTCTTTTGTCCTTTTTCTCCAGTTCAACTAAGGGGTTGAACCCAGGGCTTGTGCACGCCAGGCAAGAGCTCCAGCACTGAGCTGCACCTCCAGCCCCATTCTTTTATTTTCTTGGTGGTGCTGGGGGCTGAGCCCAGGCCCTTGTGCATTCTTCGAAAGTGTCCAGCCCTATTCTTAGTTTTCGCTTTGAAACAGGGTCTCCCTAAGTTGCACAGGCTGCTCCTGGCCTCGAAACTGTGATCCTCCTGCCTCTTCCTCCTGAGTAGCTGGAATTACAGGTGTGTGACATGGTGCCCGGCTCCAGGGTGTTTTGCTGAAGGCCTGCCTATTTCTGGCCAGTTGGGGGTGAACTAGAGGCCCCCATAGAAGGGACCATAAAATTGGGTAGGGGGGGCACAACTCCAGGTCCCTTTGAACAAACACAATGTACCTGGGGCCATTCTGTGTCCCCAGCCCTGTGCTAGGCACTGTGGCATTGGAAGAAGCTGGAGCCATGTCCCTTCCCTGTGGTCAGTAGGTCAGCCCTGAGACTGCTGTGGACTCACCAGGATGCCCCGTGGGCTTGTGCTTTTCAGTTCCTGCTCCTGACAGCCTGCTCAGTGCCAGGTCAGTGCCCAGTCAGTGTCGTAAGGAACGGGAGGGAAGGGAAGAGCTCCTCAGGTCCTGCCCAGGGGGAGCGGGAAGCCTAGTTGGATTCCCAGAATCAAGGACACTCTGCAGCCAGGAAGTGCAGAAGCCCTGTGCCAGGGCCTTCAGGGACAGGCGCTCTCTAGCTGCCAGTCGCTGCAGTTGGCAGGCCAGCTGGGGGGGAAGGGGAGGGCAGTCATGCAGTTGTGACTCAGCTGACCAGCCTCCTGGGAGGGACCTCACCAATCCTGGCGGGCACTTGCCAAAGAACATTTCCCTGATACGTTACTAACTGTTCCTAAGAAGGAGGGGTTCTGTGGAAAGAGAAGTTCAAGAAATGTTGGAGGGAAGTTACGCAGCAAGAGTACCTCTTTGTCCAAGACGAAGGGACTTTGTGACCCAAACTCTTCATTTAGAGATGGCATATTGTAACATTTTTGGTTGTGGCAGAAGTTAATCAAAAAGAGTAATTCATTGGTTTATGTAACTGACCATCAGCTTCAGGAACAGCTGGATCCAGGTGCCGATGGATTGGGCCAGGTGTCTGCCTCTCTGTAGGTCCTGACTCTGCTTTCTCTGGGTTGGCTCTTGCCTGTGGTTGACTGCAGGCTGCCTGAGGCTCCAGGAAGACATCCTGTTGGCAGAGAGGATGCTGCTTCCCCAAAGTTTCTGCAACAGGCCAAGAACTCTCCCTGAAAAATCAGACTGTTAGCAGAAGGAGGATGAAACCTGGGCAGGTCCCTGTGGGGTGGGGGGAAGAGGCTACAGACAGGAGTGGTTCCCCTGTGGGCACAGACTTGGACGAACCCTGGGCCCCTCTCTCAGTGCTTCTTCCTCTGGTCTCTGTCTCCTGTCATGTCCTGGGACGCCTTAAAGGAGCTGCTTTCCACCTGAGTTTCCCTCCCCAGAAACCTGGGAGGAGGCAGTGTGGGAGCACTGGGGCCCTGTCATGGTTATGGTCACCAGTCTCCACTGATGCCCCTGAGGAGGGAGTCTCTGCCACCCACCTTTGGATCCCCAGTTGGTGAAGGGAGCAAAGCCAGAGAACTTGGCTAGGCATGACTCCACTGGAAAGGCCATCAGTATTTCAGGGGACGCCCGAGGAGCTTTCTGGGTGCTCCCGAGGTTTTTGTCCAGGTCCTCCAAGGCCAGCTCTTATCACCTCAGGAAACCAAGCCTCTGCTCAGTCCCGGGGAGTCAGGGCAATGCTTCTGGACAGCCTGCTCAGAGGAGACTTGTCAGGGGCCGTCTCCTCCCCATCCTACCCTGTGCCCACTGTGGGAACAGCCAACCTGGGGCCATGGGGCCATGGACTGACTGGGGGTGTCTGGGAAATCACTATTGCCCTCTAGTCTTTGCTCATCTGGGACGTGGGGTTGTGGGTGGTGAACCCAGGAGCCTTCCATTTCATCCATCTTTCTCCTCTCTCTCTCTCTCTCTCTCTCTCTCTCTCTCTCTCTCTTTCTCTCTCTCTCTCTGTGTCTCTCTTCCTCCCCCCCTTCCTCCTTCTCCTGCTCCTCCCCCTCCTCCTCCTCTCTGTCTATCTCTCTCTCCCCTCTCCTCTCTTATGCAGTACTGGCAATTGAACCCAGGGCCAAATACCAGGCCAGCCCTCTTCCACGGAGATACATCCCTAGCCCCTCTTTTTAATTTTTATTTTGAGACAAGGTCTCCCTAAGTTGCCCCGGCTGGCCTCAAATTCACTATATGGCCCAGGCAGTCCCCATACTTTCCATCCTCCTGCCTCAGTCTCCCATGTAGCTGGGATTACAGGCGTGCACCACCACCCAGGGCTCCATCCATTTCTAGATGAGTGAGGCACCCAAGGCTGATACCAGAAATCAGCGGGGACTAAGGCATAGAGCTCACAGCCCTGGTTAAAGGCACAGCCAGTTGTCAAGGTCAAGGTTGTCCTGAAGTCCCATTTTTTCAAAAGAATCCAGAAACCCACCATTAAGGTGAAGTTCTCTAAGTTTTAACAATTCAGAGTTAGAATGTAACCCGTTACGTTCCGAGCTGTCTCTTGCTCCCCTTCCCTTTTTGTCTTCACCCTTCCCCAGTCCTTTGCAAGTAATTGCATCCCCTCCCTCCTGCCTAGGACTCTGAACGGTGCAGAGAAGCCCTAACTGAATGGTCAAGATGCTAACTGCTCACTCCAGCTTGCAGAGCCACGTATCTGGTGACCTTTGTGATGCCCCTGCCTTGTCTTCCTACCACCAGGAGGTCAAAGTCTATTGGATGCCAGAGAAGAAAGGAGACCCACACCCTGGAAGAGGAAAACACTGCCCAGCACATGAACTTCCTGCCCATGGTTCACTGCACCCTCCTTTTCCTCCATCAAAGCTCTTTGTATCCAAAGCCCCTTGAGACTGAGAGCTCTCCCCTTTCCTCAGCACCCGCCCTGAGACTTTTGGTTGAGCCATGAGCTGATCATGAGCAGGGGACCTGGGGCTCCGTAACAATAACACACTTGTGACTGGATCTGGCTGATGGCAGTCAGGACCTACTTGGCTCTGGGACGCCTCTTCAATCTGTACTTGGTCCCCAGGGAACAGGGGTCCCCTTCAACATCTTTTCAGGCTGTGGGCCTCATCCCTCACTATGCGGCAGGCTCTGGGCCCAGCTCAGCCAGCTCTTCTGTGGAGAATCTATCAAGTGACTCATGATAAGCCCTGAGCTGCAACCGTGGGTCAGCCTCCTGGGGCAAGGCAGGCGGTGAAGACTGAGAGAGGGCTAGAAATCACCTGCCCAGACTGCAGCACCAGCCAACTGAAATGAGAAAAGGATCACCTAGGACCAGGGTTATCCATGTCAGCCGTCATCTGGCTCCCGAATATAAAAGGGGTAGGGTGACTCAGATCTCCCCAAGGGCTCCAGACTGTGGGTGGTCTGTTCCCACTGCCTGGCTCCCTCTGCTTCGCCCGGGCAGGCCCAGCTTCCGCAGAGCTAAAAGGGGCCACGGCAGGAGGGTCTCAGTAGCCTCCTAGGCAGTGCTGAGCTTGGCCTCCCGCCCAGTGCCTGCCCCTGCACGCACCACAGAGCACCGCGGGCAGGACTGGGCACCATGAGTGACCTGGATAGAGGCCCTGCCCCAAAGGGCTGGAGGCCCATGGAAGCTGCCTCCCAGTCTCTAAGACGTTCGGGAGCCCAGGGGGAGCAGCGGGGCCCTGCGTCCCAGTTGACAAAACATGAGTCAGGCAGGGGCCGGTCTGGATGGCCGGTGCAGAATCCCGCGCTTTGGGCGCGACGCGCGGTTTCCCAGCGTGGGCCATGGGGCCGCCCAGCGTCGGCCGCCCCTGTACCCAGGATGCACACCTGGCGGCAGCGCCTGCCAGGTGTGGGCCTGAGCAGGCCCTCCTGGCTCGGGGCAGCCCTGCCAGCCGCGCCGCTGCGGCTCCCTGCCCCGCCCCCTAGGCCGAACAGGCGCCGCGCATGTGACCCAGAGCCCGGCTCCCGGGAGCAGAGCATTGACGCCGCGTCACCCCACTCTGGGTCTAGCGCCCATTGGCTGAAGCGGTCCGCGGGCGGGATCTGGCTGGCTGGGCGCCCCAACTCACGGGTCTCCCGCGCTGCCGGCCCCTCCCTCACGGAGCTAGCCCCGCGCTGCGGCTATCCTCAGCCCTGGCAAAATCAGGGGCAGCAACGCTGGAAGCGTTCTGGGCAGGCCTCAGCCCCTCCTCCTGCCTCAGTTTTCTCATCTGTAAAATGGGATGGGAACAGCCGTGTCTTCGTAAACCTATAGGGAGGAACGAACGGATTAATATAAGAAAAGTATTTGCAGCGACTCGGGAGGCAGAGGCGGGAAGATCACAAGTTCGAAGCCAGAGGTAGCCTGTACACCTTAGCAAGATCTTGTCTCAAGATAAAAAATAAAACCGGGGCTGGGGATGCAGCTCAGTAGTGTAGCACTTGGTTTAGCATGTGTGAGGGCCTGTGGTCTACCCTCAAGGACTGCAAAAAGGAACAAGAAAAAAGAAAGAAAAGAAAGAAAGAAGGAAAGAAAGAAAAGAAAAGAAATGGAAAAGAAAAGAAAAACTGGGTGTGGTGGTGCATGCCTATAATTCCTGTAATCCCAACCACTCAGGAGGCGGAGGCAGGAGGATCCTGAATTTGAGGCCAGAGGTAGCCCGCATAAATTACAGACCCTATCTCAACAACGACAACAACAACAACAACAACAACAACAACAACAACAACAACGGGCTGGAGTGCAACCCAGTGGTAGAGCACTCACAAAGAATGTGCGAGGCTCTGAGTTCACCTCTAAGTACTGTGAAAGAAAAAAGAAAAAGGAAAAAGAAAAGAAGGTAAGAGAAGAGAAAGGTAGTACAGTGCTGAACCTGCCAACTGGGGTCACTGTCTGCCAGGCTGGGTCCCTGACCCTGCTGGGCACACCAGGACGGATGGCTGGTGACCTCAGGCAGTGCCACAGTTCATTGCATCTGCCCAGAGCTCTGCAGCAAGACTGACCTGAGAGTCTCATTCTGAGGTCTCAGGATCTTTGGCAGAAATCACCAAGGCAAGAAAGAAGGTTCCCCGAACAGTGGGAGTCCCTGGCCTGGCTTTCCCTGCCTTAACCTTGACATTTGCCCTGGTAATTCTTGGCTATGGAACAAAGATTTGTCTTGATAGCAGACTCCCTCATCTTGGACTGTGCCCCTCAGGGGACTTCGGCCAGATTTCACTGTCAAGGGCTTTTCTAGTCTGGGCTGTATGAAAGTCTTCTGTTGAACTTGTCCTCCTTCCCTCTTCCCTAACCTGTGAATATTTATTGAGGTATGCTCTTTACATATGTTGTAAACTGAATTCCAAAACAGGGAGGCACATCTGTTGTGGTGACACCATACTTGCTTTTCCAGAGTGACAGCTCTAGTAGCTGAGACTCGGAATAGTGAGGTATGTGATTCCAGATCATGCGTGCAGGTGAAGAACCAGCTCATATGCACGGCTCTGCAGAAAGTAGTCTGGAGGCTTCACCTAGCACTTCCACCCACCCCTCTCCCTGGGAAGGGCTCCTTGAATTTGCAGGGAACTCTCCAAACTTCCAACCTTCCTGGGTGTCTCCTTGGGTTACTGGGGTGTGGAGTGGGGTGGACGGGGCCGGGGGAGGGAAGCATGAGAAGCCAGCTCTGCTTCTTCTAGTCCTGAGCCGTGGGGTGGACCCTGGAGCAGGGCTATGTGTGCAGGAGATGTGGTTTGGAGACCCCCATGGCACCTGGGCATCCTGTTCTGGGAGAGGGACAAGGAGAACTGTGTGTCCGGGCTGAGGCCCAGGAATGTGGGCCCCTGTGGCCTCTCTTGGCCCAGGTACTCCCCCTTGCAAACTGCACCACTATTTTTCCTGGCTCGGTGGGTGTGGCCAGACAGGCTATATCTGGAGTCTGAGCAAGCTGGCCTTGAGGACGGTCTGTCTTGAGGCCTGGGAACAGACCCTTGCCGAGTGTCCTCGGCTGCATTCGCCTAGGTGCTTCTCTGCTCACGACCTCTGGGGACAGCCAGGGGCTTCAATATCTTCTCACTCCCTTTCAGATGCCTGAATTAGTTCTGGTTTATTTCAACCCACCTCACAGGGGCTCCTCCCCTCTCTTCTGCTCTGCCTGTCCCTGTCCCCACACTACAGGGCCCAAGGTTCACTTTCTAGCACTTGGGCCAGGCTGCTTGGTCTGCCCTTGCCCCAGCCTGTTAATGACCTAGGGTAACCTGGATCGGGTCTAAACAGCAGTCAGCCTCTCCCTTGCAGCTCTTATCTCTGAGTAGCTGTGTGACCTTGGGCAGGTCACTGTTTCTCTGGGTCTTTCTGGGTACCAGCTTCCTCTCGCAGGAGCTGGACAGGCCCAGTGGCCTTCAGTCCCCTCTCCTGTCCCACAGCCAGGGCTGGCAGGAAGCCGGGTGGGGCCAGGATGGGAACGTGCAGCCTTCTGAAGGCTCATCATTTGCTAGCGCCCCTCCTCAGGAGGCTGGCCTTCTGGCAGAGCTCACAAGCCGAGCTCCTGTCCATGTCATCCCTTCCAGCCGGCCCGTGGAGACGCCCTTGTTACAGATGAGGAAAATAGAGGCACAGAGTGGTGATGTCATTGGCCCCGAGGCCATCACAGCAGGCCTGGGACAGCTGTGAACTTGAACCCAGGTCTGACTGTTTCTAAAGAGCAAAATCTAGGAAGTAAGGTTTGGCAGTTCCTCACTGCCCTCCCCGGAAGTCCCCAGGCATCTGGGATGGGCCCAGGCCTGGGCCTTCCACTCAGCCCCTTTGCTCCGTGCTGGAGAAACTGAGACCTAGAGGGGAGCCAGGGCTGCCTGCCGGAGGCTGCCGTGCACGAGGCGGATAAAACGAATGACCAGAGGCCGGACAGCGCTCTAGCCGGGCTGGCCGCAGGTTCGCCGTGCAGTCCCGGGAGCAGGGGGTCCCGCGCCCTCCTAGGTAGGACGGGCCGTCTACCCGGGGGGCGGTGCCTCCCGCCAGGCCCCGCCCCGCCTCGCCCGCGCTGTGAGCCGCTGGCCCCGGGAGCCCAGTTTCCGAGGAACTTTTCGAGGGCGCCGGGCCACCTCCGAGGCCGGGCAGGGCGCGAGCGGCGGCGGCAGCGGGCGGGGGCCGCGGCGCTCCCGGGGAAAGGGCTGTGTGGCGGCGGGCCCGGCGGGCCGCCCGGAGGCGGCAGCTGCGCCATGGAGGAGCCGCCCTTCAGCGAGGCGGCCCTGGAGCTGGCGCTGGCCGAGCCGTGCGAGCTGGACGCGGCGCTGCTGACAGACATCGAAGGTGAGTCGGGGCCGGCTGGCTCGACGCGCGTGGAGGCGCGCGGGCGCCACCGGCTTTGGGCTCCCGGCCTGCGCTGGGTGCTGTGCACGCGCGGAGCTTCCTGGCGTCTCTGAGCTATGAGCATCGGGGGCCCAGGCCGTGCCACCCACCCTGGGGCTCGCGCCGCTCTCTCGGGGTGCGAGCTCCCCGGCCACGGCTCGCTGGGGTCCCCGGGCGGGTCCGGGCCGGGGCACGTGCGTCTCTAGGCGTCTCCTACTCTGTCCCGCGCGGCCAGTGAGTCCCAGCTCTGTAGCGGCCGGGGCTGGAGCCTGGGACCCGGTTGTCGCCGAGGTCCCGCCCCACCGTGACGTCACTGGAGGTTACTCTCGGTCATTCCCTCTGGCCAGAGAGTTCAGCTCGGCCCAGGAGCTTCTGCGCGTGCGCAAAGCGCTGCTGCTCGCCACCACCCGCTCCCGCGTCCAGTTCTTGGGTCGACTTCTGAGCATCGCTTCTGTACACGTTTATTGAGCATCTACTGAATACCAGGCTCTATCCTACACACTGAGGGGTCACAGATGGGCCTGGGCTTCCTCTCTTTTTGGGAGCACAAAACTCTCCCAGGAAACTGGAGAACAGATAGATATTGAATTGCACTTTCGCCTGGGGCAGGGATGTAGCTGCCTTGGGTACACCGGTCAGGAGAGGTCTCTCTGGGCGGACCTGAGCTGAGACCTGAGGGCCAGCCCGGCACTAGCGAGGAAAAATGTTTTCCAAGCCGAGAGCAAGGGAGGGGCAAAGGCGGGGAGGCAGGGCCAAGGTTTGAGGAGTTCGTGGGAGGCAGAGGCAAGGCTGGCAGGAAGGGGCCTGGCTGTTCCGACCAGGAAGACCAGAGGGTAGCCTTGGTGCCCTCCTACACCTTTTGTTTATTTATTACAGTTTGCTAGGCTGGGGATGGAACTTGGGGCCTCCTGCATGGCACACCCCAGCCCTCTTACACTTTTTTTTTCTTTCGGTACTTGGGGGTTGAACCCAAGGCCTCGAACATACTTTGCAAGTGCTCCACCACTGGGCTGTCATTTTTTAAATGTTTTTATCTTTTTTTTTTTTTTTTTTTTTTTGTGGTACTGTGGTTTGAACCCAGGGCCTCGCGCCTGCATGCTTTGCAAGTGCTGGACCACTGAGCAGCACTCCCCAGCCCAATTGTTTTTTCCTTTTTTGAGACAGGGTCTCCCTAAGTTATGCAGACTGCCTCTGGTCTCGAACTTGCGATCCTCCTGCCTCCACCCCCACCCCTGACCCTCTAGGATTACAGGCGTGCGCCACCGCGCCCGGCAAAATTTTTTATCTTGAGGTAGTGTCTTGCTAAATTACGCAGGCTGCCTCTGGCCTGGAACCCATGATCTACCTGCCTCTACCTCCCGGGTCTGTGGGATACGGGCATGAGCCACTGTGCCTGGTGGATCTCAGTGAGTCTTGACAACCCCAAATGGGTAGACTTAGGATCCTCATCTTACAGATGAGGGCTTTGAGGAGCGAAGAGAGTAAGCGATTTGCCCAAGGTCACACAGCCTCAGCATGGTGGAACCAGGGTGTAGGCCCCAGGCTGTGGGCTTTAAGCCTGTGCTCTTAACTTGTGAGTTCTTAACCTCTGGTCTCCTGTGACTAGGGGTGAAAGGTTAGGGGGGGCCGAGCCTCCCTTGCAGAGTTACGCTGGGGGCCTGGGAGCAGATCATAGAAGGGTCAGCCACACAGCTGCCTCCGTCTCTCAACCCAAGTCAGGAGCCTGGAAACTGGCATGGGAGGCAGCCAGGGCCTTGAGCCTCACCCTGTCATGTGACTGGATGTGGAGGCAGCGCTGCTACCTCCGGTCCTGTCACCATGGGTGCCATGCTGCCCTGGCAAGCCCTCCCTGGTTTCCAGTCCTGCCTCTGCTTGTGAGCTCAGGTGAGCGCCATGTCCTCCCTGCCCTGCTCCCAGGGCCAGGTCCCCGGCTGCTGGGGAAAGGGAGGCCGGGGCAGGCAGTGGCTGCGTGGCGAGGATTACTGCTAAGCCGTGGCACGAGTCACCTCCCCGCTGGGTATTAAGTTATCAGCTCTTGCACAAGTTCTCAAGTGCAGAAGAGGCAGATGGAAACAGAGTCCTGGTCTGGGGTCTGGAAAGGGTCTTCTGCATCCCCCTGTCGGGGCTGGCCAGGCCAAGGGTCATTCTGTGGCTCTGGGGACCCCAGGCTCTGGTGACAGCTTGCTCCTTCCCCTCGTCTGCTCACAGTTCGCGTCCCAGCTCTGCTCCAGGATGGCTTCCTGGGGGAACTCCTGGGTCTCACTGCCCCTTCCCCAAGCTGCCTCTGAGGCTGTGAGCAGAGTTCTCCCTGGCCTCACGGCCCTTCCTCCACGCCCAGCCACCCCGTGGGATCTCAGTTCTGTCCTGGGTCCCACCCAGCACAGCACTCCTTAGAAAATGGCTCTAAGCTTGGGCCGGGCGCGGTGGTGCACACCTGTAATCCCAGTGGCTCTGGAGGTGGAGGCAGGAGGATCGCAAGTTCAAGAGCAAAGGCAGTCTGCGTAACTTAGCGAGACCCTGTCTCAAAAGTAAAAAAAAAAAAAAAAAAAAAGGGCTGGGGGTGCAGCTCAGTGGTTCAGCACTTGCAGAGCATGCAAGCACGAAGCCCTGGGTTCAACCCCCAGTACCACAAAAAAAAAAAAAAAAAGAAAGAAAGAAAGAAAAGAAAGAGAAAGCTGTAAGCCGAGTGCTGTGGCGCACCCCTGTAAACCTGGCACTCAGAAGCCTGAGGCAGGAGGATTCCCTCAAGTTCAAGGCCAGCCTGGGCTACACAGGGAATTCCAGACCCATTTTTTGAGATCTTGTCTCAAAAAAGCAAAATAAACAAAAAACAAAACAAAACAAAAACCACCCAAGAACAAAGAAAATAGCTCTAGACTGCCTAGTGCCTAGCTCTCAGCATATAACTCTTCAGATCCCAAACTCTCCGTGGCTCCTCAGTGCCTCCCCAATAAATTACCCCTGCCTCAGCATGGGTGCTAAGACCTGCAAGACTTGCCGGGCCTGCCCCTCCTGTGACGTTGCCCATCCGCCCAGAACCCACCTCTTGGGCAAGGCCTGCCCGTGGCTCAGCACTCTCCTTGCCCCACCTGTCCAGGGCCCCTTGGGTGGCACCTAACAGGGGCCTTTCCTCCAGGCACCTTCTCCTTCCCACACCTCTTCCTGCCTCTTGGTTTCCGGTCCAACCTCAGGGCTGCAGAAAGCCCTCCCAGAGTTGCCAGGGACTGCTGTTTCTCCTAGAGAAAGTGTTCTGCCCTCTCTGAACTGCAGGACCTCCCCCCCAAAACAGGAGATGGCTGCTGTATGATTTGCTGCCTCTGAGGGGACAGGGTTGGGGGATGGAGAGGAGGCTGCTGTGAGCCAATGGGAGGCAAGCGGCCAGGTGACTGAGAGTGACGGTCACTTAGCCAGACACAGCTCCAGCCAGGGGTCACTGCGGGACAAGGGCCTGGGATGTGGACTTTGCCTGGTGACAGGGATGGCCCAGGTCCGATTGCTGCCCCGACCGGAGGACGTGTCGCCCTGGCTGGTCTCCTGGCAGCGCAGCCTGCAGAGGTGCTCCTCTTGGCTTTCCCTGGTGGTGCTGGGCATGGAGTCCAGGGCCCCGAGCGTGCTAGGCAGGCAGCCCACCACCCGCAGCACACCAGGCCCAGCTGTGCCCTTTTCCCCTGGGGACTGACGGGCCTGCTCCACGAGGTTGTCGTCAGGGGTTTCCAGATGGGTCCAGGGGCTCCTGGCCATGGGGTCAGAAGGGAGGCTTGGAGCTGCCTCCCGCTGTGTGGCCTGCTGGGCTTGGGTCTTGTTGGGGGTTCAGCTGGGGCCAGAGGTCCATCTCCCTAGTGAGAATTTGTGGCCTGGAGAGGCTCACGCTGACCAGTCTTTCCCAAGCAAACCCCTAGCCCTCCACTGCCTTCAGCAAGCCTTATGCCTCCACGCTGCCCAGATCAGGGCACATGCATCCAGCCCTGCTGTGTGACCTAGGACAAGTGGCTTGACCTCTCTGACCTTTATGTCCTTATCAGTATAACAGGAACAATACTAGAACCAATTCCTTGGAGCTGTGGAGACCAGCCAAGCTAATTGACGTCAGATGCTAAGCCTGGTGTGGCACATAGTAGTCCCTCAGCCAGTGCCATTAGGGTCATTATCATCACCGTTTAGAGCACTCAGCCAGCACCTAGTGTATTTTGCCTAGCAAATGTTGTTGTTATGTGCCATCGAGTGGGTATCCGACTCATAGCGACCCTCACAGGGTTTTCAATGGCTGACTGTTTTGGGATTGCCTTGGGAGTGGATTGCCAGGCCCTTCTCCCATTTTTGCGGTGCTGGGAATTGAACTCGAGACCTCAGAGACTGCAGCGCAGCACTCTACCAACTGAGCTACATCCCAGCCTGCTAGCAAATGTTAGCAGCCTTTATCCAAGGATCCTATGCAGGAAGTTTCCAGAATGTTCCAGGTTCTGAGCCTGAACCATGTGGTAGGTCTGGCTATGTGTGAGAGGCAGCCAGTGGGGAGCGCCCGCGCTCCACCCTTCCTGCCCTTAGCAGCCGTAGAAAATGGAAGGAAACTTAGACATGGTGGTGTTGCGCCCTCGCCCACCAGGCAGCGAAGAACTCACTTCCAGCTCCCCGCTGCCCAGCCTGTTCCGGCACCTGCCCAGGCCCAGTTGGCCAAGGAAGGCGCAAGAGGCCTGTGAGAGGCAGCAAGGAGGCTGGGCAGCAGAAGAGCCTGTGCAGGTCACTGGTCCACCTGAGGGAGGGGCAGAGCTTCACAGGCCTGTCTGAGTCTCCAGCCCAGCTGATGGTCCCCTGCACAAAGGCAGCGTTAGGAATGCAAGTGGGAGAGCCTTTAAGGTTCCAGGCATACCACTAAGCAAAGCAACTAAAAGTACCTAAAACCAGCAAAAGCCAGTGCTGCCAATGCTGAGGAAACTGGCCTCATAGTTGGGGGGGTTATCTTTTGTTTTCTTTCTCTTTTCTTTCTTTCTTTTTTTTTTTTTCCTGCAGTGCTGGGAGGCTGAACCCAGGGCCTCCCACATGCTTTGCAAGTGCTCTGCCACTGAGCTGCACCTGAGCCCGTTTTTATTTTTTTATGTGGAGACAAGATCTCTCTAAGTTGCACTGGCTGCCTCTGGCCTCAAACTTGCGATCCTCCTGCCTCAGCCTCCCAAGTTGCTGGGATTCTGGGAGTGCACCGCCACACTCTGCGTGGGGTTTATCTTTGATAAAGCGCAGCCTGCTGGCGCTAAAACAGCAACCTACCTTCACTCCAAGTTTAAAACAACCTGAAAGGAAGAAATATGTATGCTTTATATGAAGCAAGATGCAGCACTGCTATGTAGACTGGGAGCAGTTGCTCTGTAGCAGGGGCCACCCCCTAGATCGCTTCTGTACTGGGCACATGCATCATTGGTCACTTCTGGAATGACCACTGTATGTCCTGGGCCCCTGACTCAGTCCATATGTCAGAACTGGTCCTGCCTACCATTTTATTTACCCCCCGCGTCCCAGGTGAGGTTCAGCAACTGAGCAGAGCCCAGGAAGAGAGGGCGTGTAACCGTTGGACAGGACAATGCGGCCAGTGTCTTAGGAGCTGGTGCGTGGTGGGGCCCACATAGGGGAAGATTCTGAGATGACATCAGAGCAAGTGTGGGAAGAACAGGAATTTGCCAGGTAGACAAAGGACAGTGGGCAGGGCATTCCTGGCGGAGAGACCAGCCTGGGCAAGGGCCCGGTGGCCTTAGGTGGCACTGTGCCTTTAGAAAGAAGGCAAAGAGAGTGAGGCTCAGTGTCCCAATAGCTGGAGACCAGCCAGGACAGTGGTGGCACAGCAGAGCTGTGGTCTCTGCCGTGCTCAGCCCAGTGCTGCCTCAGGCCTTGGCCCGGCCTCGGGGGACCAAGGGCAGGCATCTAATTTGGCAGGCAGGTGGGCGCTGGCCCCAGGGGAGCGGCCGGTGAGGACGTGGGAGGAGGTGGCCCTGGGGCTGAGCCTTAGCACTGGGTAGCCTCTGCGCCTGCACTCTGCACTCTGAGCTGTGACAGGGACAGAGGTGGGTGGGAGCAGAACCAGGTGACTGCAGAGGCGCCCTCCTGTCCCTGGCGGGCTGGCCTGCAGCATAATCCTGTGGGCAACAGACCTGTGGGGACCTTAGGTGCGTGGCTCCCTGGGCCTTGGTTTCCTCATCCGTGGAGCAGGCCCGGGCCCAGGGGCGGCAGGAGGCAGGAATGGCCCGGCCTCTTCCAGGAAGAGCTGGCGCACACCTGCTCCCCTAGGGCACAAAGAGCAGCCTGTGCCCCTGCTGCATACATGACCGGCTGAGGGCAGGAGCACCTGCTGCGGAGAGTTCCCAGGGTGGGGGCTGCTGTAGCTGCCTCCCTGGAAGGGCGGAGAGCGGCCCCGTCAGGTTGTGTGGAGGTGGAGGGCTTGGAGGGTCCCACTGGCCACTGTCCCATGGTCCTCCCAGGAGGTGGTGCCATGCTACCCCTAACACCACTTACTCTCCTTCACATTTTGTGCAGTCTTTCTGACCTGCATTGCAGGGGACAGTGCAGATCCTTTAGAATCAGTGTCTGGCTTGGGGGACAGAGCTAGGCAAACCTGGTTTGGAATCGCAACTCCTCGGCTGCCTCTCTGACCCCTGGCACCTGACCGCAGTTTGCTGCAGCCAACTGGTTTCCTCCAGTCCCACCATCACACCAAGCTTGTGCCTACCTCAGGCCCTTTGCACTTGCTATTTGTTCTGTCCAAGGTGTTCTTCCTCCCTTCTGGCCCCATCTCACTTGGGTCTCCATTCAGATGTCACCTCCTCTGGAAGGCCCAACTCAGTCAGTTGTCCCCTCACCTCTCTTCACTCTGCCTATTCCCTTGTGGTACCTCCCACCACCCTCATCTGCCTTTCTCCATATGTGCATGCCACTGGTCTCGGTGGAGTGGAGGCTCCACAGGGCAGGGCTTTGTGCCATGCAGTGGGACCCCAGTGCTAGGCATGGAGCCAACGACACACGGGGGACAACTGGAAAGGGCCTCAGACACTGTCAGGGAGAGTAGTCTGGGCTTTGTGGACCAGGCTATGTGGGTCAGGTAGTGAGCACCCTGTCTGAGGAGGCATGCAAGCTGAGTTTGTGTGGGGCTCAAGGCCTTGCGTGGGTTCTGGGCGGATGGGCAACGTCACAGGAGGGGCAGGCCCGGCAAGCCTTGCAGGTCTTAGTGCCATGCTGAGGCAAGGGTACTTTATTGAGGAGGCACTGAGGAGCCATGGTGACCTTGGGATCTGAAGAGTTCTATGCTGAGAGCTGGGCACTAGGCAGTCTAGAGCTATTTTCTTTGTTCTTGGGTGGCTTTTGCTTTGTTTTGTTTTTTGTTTACTTTGCTTTTTTGAGAGTTTGCTTTTTTGAGTTGTAGCTTCTGTGAGGGTCGGAGCTGGTCTCTGTAACTTCATGGCATGAGGCCCTCCTGGGACTTGGGTCATGGCCTTGCACCACGGAGGGCCCAGTGTTCACAGCTGCCCACCGCTGCCTTCAGAAGAGGCCTGGAGGCAGGTTTCCTGGTGGATCCTGATAGGATCAGGGCCTGTGAGACAGGAGAAGCGGGAAGCCGGGCTGGGGCAGGGGCTTCCAGGGGCCTCCTGGGCCTGGGAAGGCAAAGGATAGAGGAGTGGATGGGCGCCCTGAGCCCTGTGTTCCGAGAGCGCAGGAACTAGAAGTGCTTGTGAGTGTCCATGGCAGCCCAGTGCTCTGGGCACCTGTGGGTGGCCCACTGTGGGTCCTGTGGGTTCCTCTTCTGAGACCTGCTGTCCTGGTCCCAGGCCAGTGCGTGCCAGTTCCTCACTCAGGGGGAGACAAGAGGCGCTCCCTTAAATTGTGTACCCTTGGTGCCTCTCTGGCCCCACCCTAGTCCTGACCTGTTCATTCCCCTTTTAACAAATGTTGTTGTTATTGTTAGGTGCCGTTGAGTCGGTATCCGACTCATAGCGACCCTCATAGGCTTTTCAATGGCTGACTGTTTCGGGATTGCCTTGGGAGTGGATTGCCAGGTCCTTCTCCCATTTTAACAAATAGCTCCCCTCAAATGGTTATGGGGCTCACACTTGAATAGTGCAGGTCTTGGACGACTCACTACCTGGCTTTCCAGCTGTAGACCGTTCCAGTTGCTGCAGAGTGAACGATATCTGTGGGGCCATGATGAGTGGCAAGTGCTTTACCAGCTTCTCCCAGAATCCCCAGCCCCGGAGATTCAAGATGGGGCCTGGAGGCTCAGAGAGAAGTGGCCCGCCCCAGGACACACTGCAAGTAGGGGCTGAGGGAAAGTAGGCCCTGGCACGTGGCCAGGATCCTCAGCTCCGCTGAGTCCAGGAGGAGGTGGTGGAGCAGGCTCTTGGGTTTCCACCCTGTCTTTTGCCCTGACCGCCAGCGTCTGCAGACACGAGCCAGAGGAGGGTGAGGCGGGAAGCCCGCTCAGGCCATGGTTGCTGGCACTGCCTGGTACCTCCGCAAATGCCCAGGTGCCTGAGAGCACCTGGGCCCTCCCCTCATCCCGCAGCTTAGTTTAGGCTGTGCCCCCTGCCTGACGGCCAGCGCGCACTGCCAGGGTCACAGTCCTCTTGTCTCTTGGAAGCCCCCCGCTGAATCCTGCCACCCTTAGGGGTCCATGAGCAACTGCCCTCCATCTCCCACCTCTTCAGACCAGCTGGGATGAGGGCAGAGCGGGGAAAGAACGAGGCCTGCTGCCGTCTCCGGTGGCCTTGGTCCTGCTGTGTCACTGGTGGTCCTGCCAAACTCACACACTGGGACACAAAGTAACAAAAGGACCTGGAGGGCCAGCCCTCAGCCATTTTGGGTCCAGACTCTTCCCCATCTTAAGTTGGTCCTATGAGGTCAGAGCCTGTTCCAAGTGTAGCGCTTTGATTTTGTTTTGGGCCCAGCACCCACAGACTGAGGGTGAGGGAAGTGGAGGTGCAGGAAAGACTTCCGTTGTCTTTGGACCCTCCCATGAGGCTATGAAAGGATCTGGAAAGGGGTGGCAGGGTGTGTATGAAGGAGACATGGGTATTTTCCAGCTTGTTGTTGTTGCTGTTAGGTGCTGCTGGTCCGGTCTGACTCATAATGACCCTGTGTACAACAGAACAAAACACTCCCCAACACTGTGCCATGCCCGGCACTGTGTCAGTGCGTCTCTGCTATGCATAGTGTTTTCAATGGCCGATTGTTTCCAGAGGGGGCTGACAGGTCCTTCTCCCATTTTTGCAGTGCTGGGGATCTAACCCTGGGCCTCAGAGAGCTCACAGCAGCACTCTACCGACTGAGCCCAACCCTAGCCCCATTGTCCAGCTTGTTGTTGTTGTTAGGTGCTGTGGAGGCCTGTCGGACTCATATCCACCCTTGTAGGGTTTTCAATGGCTGATTGTTTCCTGATTGCCTCGGGAGTGGATTGCCACATCCATCTCCCATTTTTGCAGTGCTGGGAATCGAACTTGGGTCCTCAGAGACTGCAGAGCGGTGCTCTACCAACTGAGCTTAAATCCCAGCCCCATTGTCCAGCTTAGGAGCCTGAAAAGGGAGATTGATGGGGCCACAAGGGTCCCCAGCCCCCAACACCCCTGTTGAACCCTCTCCCAGCTTGCAGCAGAATGGGAGCTGGCCTGAGGTTGAGGCTGTCAGGCCTCCCTGGTCCACTTGGCTACAAGAGCTGAGCTGCTGGCCAGCTCTGGTCCTTTGTGTGTGTGAACTTCTACCTTTGCCAGCAGGGGAGACAAGGCCTCGTGTACCTCCTGCCCAAGAGCGCCAGTGCTGGCGTCAGCGCTGCCTTTCCCTTCTGTTCCTGGCCTCCCAGGCACCTCCAATGAAAAGTGAGCTGGGCTTTACCTGGCAATTGCTTGGAGGCTTTGAAACCTGAAGGGGAGGGCGCTCCAACTGGGACTTAGGAACCTGGATGTGTGATCCGCGCTAGTGGTTTCCCCTGCTCAGTCCAGGCTGCAATTTCACAAGAGACTTGCATCCTGAACCATCTGCCTCCTCCCTGGGGTTGGGGGTGTGACTCCATCCTGGGGCCGATGCAGGAGGTCCCTCCACCCTGGCAGCTAACAACCAGCAACCCTCAGCCTTAATTAATTCCCTTTTCCTACTAAGCTCTGTACCCATGTTATCTCTCTTGCTTTTGCCATTCGATGCCAGGATATATGACTGTCCTCTTTCTTAGAGGGGTAAACTGAGGCTTAGACCCGTCCAGCCTCGCTCAGGGTGTCGGCCAGCCAGCGATTGGGAACATAGAGCTACAGAGGCTGGAGCATCACTGCCCGGGTCCTCAGTGCCCCGACCTCGGGCCCCACAGTACTTCTCTGAGGTGGTTTCAGAGTAGACGGGAGCAATGACCGCCAGTAACCCCGGCGGACGCTGGCTCGGAGCTGGTTAAAGGCGGACGCCCGCGAGTAACCCCAGCCCCATTCAGTGCCGCGGGGCGAAACCGGAGCCCGGCCGCTGTCGGGGGTGGGGCGGGGCCCTAGTGAGGCGGCGGCGCGGCCGCTGATTGGCCGCGCGCGCTCACCCCATGCCCGGCCTGCGGCCCGGGGAGGGCGTGGCTAGGGGCGTGGCTACTGGTGGGCGGTGCCGGTGGTGGGGCGGAGCGGGATAGTCGAGGCTTTCAGCGGGCTTTAAACTTCTGCCGAGCCTTGACAGGTGAAGTCCTCGCCGGGACGCGATCAGGGCCAGCCTCCAGAACGCCCCGAGGGGGCGGGTGGGGGGGCGCACCACGGAACCATGGATTGCACATTCGAAGGTATTTTTTGGAGGACCCCTTCTCCTTTATTATATTGTCTCCGTCTCCATTGGGAGGGGGTCACCGTTCCGGGTTCTCACATACAGTGGGGCATGGAGGCCCCTTCCTGACTGAGGTGTGTGCGGGTTCTCAGCTCGCTAGTGAAGTTGGTGGACTACCCCAAGTCTCACTGGTTCCCAGCCCAAGGGAAGGGTTTGCTTAGGGACCCATTGACAGCACCCTGGAACTAAGGGGCTTTGGTGGCTTTCTCCACATCCTCTATGAAGAGTCGGGAGGAAGCAAGGGAGGAGGACTAGTTGTCCTGTCTGCCCGGGAGTCCAACCTATTTGGTGGCCCTGCTTTTTATGGGCATCCTGGACACCCCCAGGCAGAAGGCGGGAGCCCTGGATTGTAGTAGTCAGGTTTTTTTCATGGCCTCAGTTTTCCCCGTCCTTCAAAGGGGCGCACATGGAGAGGGGTGAGAAGTGTGAAATCCTGTTATTAGAAGTGCTACATGACTGTCTGACCCACGTCAACCTGGAGGGGCCACCAAGCGTTTCCATTCAGGGATCCAGGGAGTCTGAGCCTGCTGCCCAGGCTTGCTGTCCACGGCTCTGGGGCAGTCCCCTCCTTCAGTGACTTTCCTGCCTGGCCACCTGTCAGTAGGCAATGTTGAGACCCCACTCTGCTGGGCAAAACCTGAGGCAGTACTGCCAAAAAGGATTCAATCCACTGTTTTGTACAGATGAGGAAACTGAGGCCCGGTGGGAGGAGGCGGTTAGCCCGGGTTCCGCCTCAAGTGGCGGGCAGGGATGAAATGCAGGCCAGGGGACTTGGAGCACTTGGGTCCCCCGGGGTTGTGCTCACGGATCCTGCAGGGCCCTGTGACCCAGTAGGTAGCCTCCTCGAGTGGGTTAGAGTGCCCTGGGCTGTGCCAGCGGGGCTGCCGGCTGCCAGCTGGAGGAGAGGGCATGTGGTCAGGCTGAGGCTCAGGCAGGGAGTGTGCCCCAGTTGGTCTGAGGAGGAGGGAGGCAGGAGAGAGAGCGTTTGCTTCTACGGAAGGGAAATCAAAGCCTGAATGGCCGAACCCAGCTTCTAAGGCTCTTTGGCTGCAGCCAGGGCCTGGGTTTTTGCCCAGAACACACCGAGACACACAGGTTGGCTCAGCCCCAAGGCCCTCTGTATTCCTCTGAGGAATGGGTGGCGGTGGCAGCTTCATTCTTGGCTTCTTGGTGGGGCAAGGAAAGGTGCTGAGACAATAGGTCAGGTTTTTTGTGGTTCTGGGTTTGAATCCCACTGAATGCTCTGGGCTGCATGTGGCTTTCCTGGAATTTCAGTATCTTTTTTTTTTTGCCTCCAAGATAGGTAAGCAGACCTTCTGGGGAGGGGGAATGGCTAGTGCTTGGGGCACAGGGGTCAGGTAGGTGTGGACTCAGTTTCATCTCTGACTCTGTAAAATCTTAGGCCAGTAAGTCTACAGCTCCGTCTATTCACCTGTAGAATGGGGGATACATTCTACACAGCACCTTCTTAAAACTGTGTGTCAGTAAGACCAGGGCCCAGCCTGGCTCTCCCATTTTGTGTTGTGAGGACCCTGCTGAGCAGACTTGAAAGAAGGCCCAGGAGTGGCCAGTGGGTGGGGCCTTGGCCTGTTCTACTTATGTCAAGACCTTCTCCAGCCTGTGTCCATGTATCCTGGGCTTCCTCCTCCCTCTGGCTGCTATCTTATCCCCATCCCAAGAACTGAGCCTGCTGGGAGTGTGAGACATGCTCCCATTTCATGGATAGAGAAACTGAGGCCCAAATGAGGGGCCTCTGGACTCCTTTGGTCCTGGGTGGGTCAGTTGCTGATGGAGTGCAGAAATGGCAAGAGCGGTGTCTGGAAGGCTTGTTGTCTCTAGGGTTAGGGCTTGGAAGCCTGTTAGTGTCCACAGTGCAGTGCACAGCCACATCTGTGGCTGTGTGTGTGTGGCGGGACTTGGAGATGGGTGTCCCATGAAGACAAGCGTGAAAGTTTACCACTGTCCTCATGAAGATACAGGGTGGGACTGTGGATGGAGGTCAGTGGTTGAGCACGGGCTTAGCATGCGCGAGGCCCTGGGTTCTATCCCCAGCATCATAAAACGAAAGGAAATGAAACACAAAGCTGTAAGAAATCAAACCCTGCCAAGATACAGGATATTCCTTGCTCCCCAGAATCTTGCTTGGTTCTGGGCAAGGAATTCGTTCTGTTGAGCCAAGGTCTCCATGTGTTGCCGAGGCTGGTCTCTAATTCCTGGGCTCAGCCTCCCAAGTAGCTGGAACTACAGGTGCGCGTTAACCACATCCGGCTTAGCTGAGGCCAGGATTTTTGTCTGTCTTGTTCATGGTCAGGAACAGAGCCTTGCCTGGTGTAGGCACTTGGTGCACGCATGCTGAATGAATGCATGAGTGAATGAATGAAGGAGCAAACAAACGGGCCTGCAGTGTGCTGTGGCTGAGGATGTGAGATGTCAGGTGAACACTGGGCAGTGGGAAGTGCTGACGGCCTGAAGCAGAAGTCGCGGCCACCCCCAGTGCTGTGGCCCAGGGCAGGTGGGCAGGTCATGGTGGCCAGGGCTTCTGCCTTGCCCATGGCGGTCAGGGCCGTCGCATGCACGCGCTGCAACAGGTGCCGCTCCACGTGTTACAGGTGCCGCTCCAAGATGGGGCTGCGTCTGGGAGCACCGGACTCCGGGGGTGGCCTTCTGTCCCCAGGGCCGCGCCCACATATGACTGGCTGTGTGTGGTCAGAGCGTGCAGATGGGCCCTTCGGGGCGGGGCGGCTCTCTGGCTCTGCGGCCCCTCACATGCGCATCTCTCCTTTCCCAGACATGCTGCAGCTCATCAACAACCAAGACAGCGACTTCCCCGGCCTGTTTGATCCGCCCTACGCTGGGGGCGGAGTTGGGGACACCGACCCAGCCAGCCTGGCAGCCAGCTCCCCTGGCCGCCTGTCCCCACCTCCTGCCTCTCTCAGCTCCCCTCTGGAAGCCTTACTGGGAGGCCCCAAGGCAGCACCCAGTCCCTTGTCCCCTCCCCCATCTGCACCCACCCCATTGAATATGTACCCATCTGTGCCCCCCTTCTCCCCCGGGCCTGGCATCAAAGAAGAGCCGGTGCCACTGACCATTCTGCAGCCTGCCACGCCTCAGCCCCTGCCAGGGGCCCTCCTGCCCACAAACTTCTCGGCCCCGCCCCCACAGCAGTTCAGCTCCGCCCCTGTGGTGGGTTACTCTAGCCCTCCCGCAGGCTTCTCAGCAGGTAAGGGGGGAACGCAGGAGGGGACTGTGGGGGCAGGGCTAGGGACACAGGAGAGCGTCCACTGGGGTCTCTGTGGAGGAATGTGCAGGATTTAGAAGTCGGGTCTTCGGGTCTTCGCTCTGGCCGGAAACGCCCCATCGCCAGCAGTGCTTGGGGCCCTGGTGCTGGGTTAAGCATTGCTCACCCCACCAGCCCAGCTGGAAGCTGGCGCATTTGCATTAGAGCCCAGGCAGGGCTAATGATTTGTCCCAGCCCCTTAGTGATGGAGACCTGAAGGGTGGGGTGAATGTGAACGTGGACGAGGGTGGCCTGTGCCCCCAGCTGCAGGCGTTGTCTCTGCAGGGACGCCTCCTGGGAACCTGCAGCAGCCACTGCCTGGCCTGCCACTGGCTTCTCCCCCAGGGGCCCCGCCTGCCTCCTTGCACACCCAGGTCCAGACTGCAGCCCCCCAGCAGCTGCTGGCAGCCACAGCAGCCCCTGGAACAACCACAGTGACCTCGCAGATCCAGCAGGTCCCAGTGAGTGCGTCTGGCCAGGCGTCGGCGGGGTGGCAGCCCTTGGCCTGGACGCAGCTCACGGCCAAACCTTCCCCCACCCCAGGTCCTGCTGCAGCCCCACTTCATCAAGGCGGACTC